>BDIU01000198.1:2002-52630 GCA_002118135.1 Trebouxia sp. TZW2008
GAGAGAGAGAGAGAGAGAGAGAGAGAGAGAGAGAGAGAGAGGTTTCACATCCTTTAGCCAGCCAACAAGTCTGATCGGATGTGTTGGGGTGAAATCCCCAACAACTTTCTCAATTCAATGTTCATTTGAATGCCCCTTTGAAAACAATAATACCATCATCGCTTGGTCAATGAAAATTGCGTTGAAGGAAAAACACGGCCCGAGACATTGTACAAAACATACACCCCCGGCAGCCAGTGCGAAAAACCATCACAGTAAACACTAGCAACGGCAATGAGGGACCAGCAGTCCACACTAAGAAATTTCCAGCTGTTTTGCTCAATTCCTCAACAGGCTAAGCCAAGCAGCGATAATGAGGCGGCAATGCGCCAATGGAAAGTGCCCAATCAACCAAAAGGACAAAGCCACACTGCGACTACCTGGAAACAGCTATTATGAGGTGAACCAGCCACACACAACAGCAGCAAGTGAAAACCTTTCGACCTACAGTGAGAAGAATGCTGATCATAGAGTCACACCGACAGCCTGCCCAGACTGCACAAGATAGTCACAGTGACACCCAAAAGCTCAAGTCTGGTGGGGGCCTACTTGGACACTGTCTGCCCCATCGAGTGTAAAACCGACAGAAGTTCGCCTTTTCTCAGCAAAATGACGTCCGGCAAATAGAAGTCCAAGCCGGGGTCCTTCACTGGAGTGCGCTGTAAAAGCACCTCTGTGTCGTGCCTAGAAAAGGCAGGATCTGGGTGCTGACGTGCGTCTGAGAACCTCGAAACCCCAGCCTGGTCTGTATGACCCCTAGGGCCTGTTGGGTCCTTGTGACAGGAAATCACTAATAAAAAACATAATAATGACAAAGGCTGCTCGCTGTCTATATTTCTGCAGATCTCGACCATCATGAACGGGGCGGAGGTACAAGCTTTGAAGAGACCAGTAAGCCCAACGACAATGCTCATGAAGGGTGTTCTGAGCTGCCCTGTCAAATGCAGGCTCAAGTCACAGTGGTGTTGCCTGATCACACGAACGGTGGGCGTCTCAGTCCTGCACCGTGGTCGTACGCCGGTGCAACCCTCACTACGATGTTGCGTGCTGAGGCGATACCTGGACGTGTGTTTTATGGGTCCGATGGAACAACTGTCCAAGACCCTTTCGACACATTGCAGTCAGCCGGATTCAACGCCGCTCGTGTTCAGTCTTGCATGAACTGCGCAGACCCGAGTCCTCCGTTCGACAACAGCGGTGATGTACTCGGACGTGAAAGGGATTATCTGTTGGACTTTGGCTGCAGCGACATCCAGGTGCAGGCAGCTCAGCTGGCTAAGAGCAGGAATATGAAAATCGTTTTGACAGTCAGTCTCGGCATTGACATTCCTGAGGCCTGGCAGGCATTCAATTACACAGAGGTAACAGACAGCTGCGTACCAAGCAACCAATTCAGGCTCTGATGCACAACAAGCAAGGCTGATATGAACAACTGGCAAGGTTTCACTAGTTCTAAAGAGGCATCTGGCTTGATGCATTTATGCAAATTGGCACCTGTCTCATGCTGGCAAAAATTGATGTACTCATTGCAACATGTAGATGCTAGGCGCTATTGATGGTGAAGTGCGCCGTCAGATCCAGCCATTCTTGGCAGCTGGCATCCAACCGGATGTGATTCTGCTGGAAAATGAAGGATCTGCTGGCATGCTTTATCAAGTGACCCTCCCCAACGGTGACTTGCACAGCCGCGGGAGGGCAGACAATGCGCAAATATCTCAGGAACAGTTCCAGATGGAGTTTTGTGGGCAGATTCCTTCAGGAGTATATGCCTCGTAAGCGTGCTGTGCATTCTTTGTCACCCGATTTGCAGTTCTGCTTTGGTGTTGCGTTTGCTGCTCTGTGGGTCGTGGCCATTGACCTGCTTGTTTGTGTTTTGCACACAACTTGCGCCAGTGATTTACCACACGCAATACGTGGTACGCAATACATGAGTATCTAAGAGTATGTATCATTGAAATGCAGTACAAACCACAAAACATGTAATCCGCTGCCATCAATTTGCAATACATGACACGCAAGTATTTTAGGGTGTGAATCACTGAAAAGGAGAGCATGGTGACATAACCACAGTCACAGACTCATGCAATGCAGGTATCCCCAGCTGGCAGGGTACTACAAGCAAGAGATTTTGTCACTGAGCAGCGCTATGCAGCAGGTATGTATGCATGCCAGTTGCAGTTGTGGACAACAGCATCATTGCAAAGTTTTGGTGTTACACCACTCACGCACCACTATGAGTCCAGCGGCAGCCACAGCTCATGCAACAATCATGTCTGGCACAGCAGTACTCATGCACTTGTTTTGGTGTCACAGGCAGGCTTTGATCCTTCAAATACACGCTTTGGTTTGCACTCGCATTACCAGTATATTGACTTCAAACAGAGCATTGTTTACAACACAGATCCAGCAAATGAGCTGGTCGCAACAAGTGACAACATCACTTGCAACTTCACAAGTGTCATACCAGATTACATTCTGGATCTGAAGGCTTCTGACCTGCTGGACATCATGGGGTTCAGCTGCTACCCCCCTCGACCTTCTGACATAACTGATGCCACATCACAGTTAGCAAGTTTTGACCAGATTGTCAATACGCTTGGCTTGATGAATGAGGTGGCTTTGAGATATGGCACCTTTAGCAGCGGGCCTTTTGAAGGTCAATACGTCAAGCAAGGCTTAGCTGTAGAATACGCCACCCAGTTCCACTACCCAGACGAGATCATGTATCAACAGCAGCATACTGAGTTGTTCTTCAATATCTCACAAGCCTTCCCATGGTGGTTGGGTTCACTTTGGTATGAGCCCACCTACGCCTTCACCAACTTTTATGGCGGTGACGGCAGCTTATACCACGGGTGGACAGGCAATGGCACGGACACGTACGAAGCACCCACTGCCACTTTAGCCACATGGGGTAGCTTTGCTCGATCCCCTAGTCAGTAGACACATGCTTGAGATTGTGTCTAGACCCTGCAAGCATGAACCGTGCATGTTGGGGAAAGGGAGGGGTTTCAGAACTTGTATTCATCGGAGGGAGGGGCCGGGCCTGCCCCGGGCATCAAGATTCCCGATCCCCTCTTGGGGGCCGTGTACTATAACGACAACTTTCGTTCAAGGAAAAGGTCAAACGGCCAGCGCATCACATCACGACAGCGCCCTTTCTGTCGCGCTCTGACAATAGTCCAGCAGCCCACTGTTGTCAGCAGTTTCAGCGTGTGCACGCACTGTTTTAGTGCCGCGACACATCTTCCTAATACAACATTTTTGCGACAACACGCGCACGTTTCGTGGCTGGATCCATAGATTTCCGTCTCAAGAACTTAGCACGGGAGGTCTTGCCTTGGTACAATAGCCTGGACTGGATCTGCAGCAGACGCATGTATGCTGGAAGCGCAGCAGCGCTACGCACGGAGATAAAGCATTCGGCACCCGTTGAGACCTCTCAGGTTTGTCACTCATGCCCTCATTACTGGCCGAGCGCCCTTGCAATTGAGCTGAAGACCCCTGGTCACAGCGGATGTCAGAATGCATCCATCCAGAATGTGCTGGAACTTTGGCATGACTGCAGAGCGACGCAGTTGACGAAACCAAACTGCTCAAGGCAGAGCAATCTGTCGCCAAAAGTTCAGATGCTTGGGTCAAGCCCGCTATATATGGGTCATTAAACGTATTTGCAGCGACCTGTATAGTCTTTGCCAACAAAGCAGTGCTCTCTGTATATGGATTTGGTTTCACAACAGCTCTCACGCTGTTGCACACGCTCACCACAGTTGCAGGCATGACTGTGTTCAGCCAACTTGGATTATTCTCTCCAAAGCCAGTGCCCATCATGCAGGTGAGCAGGTTTGCTGCATGTTTCTGGTGCATTTTGAACATGACTCCAAATTTGGCAAAAGGCAAGACATGACCAGATGTAATGTGTCAACAGGTCTTTCCTTTAGCAGCTGCCTATGTTGGGTACGTTGTCTTCAACAATCTCAGCTTGAAACTAAACACAGTCGGTTTCTACCAGATTTCCAAAATTTGCATCATGCCAACCCTTATCATCATGGAAATGGGCTTGTTCCGCAAGTACCCAAGTCGACAAGTCCTGACAGCTGTTGCGCTGGTATGCGTCGGTGTTGGGCTTGCCACTCTCACCAACACGGACATGACAACTAGTGTGCTAGGTTTGGCCGTGGGACTGGCAGCCATTTTGATCACGGCTATGTATCAGATATGGGCTGGAAGTAAGCAAAAGGAGTTGCAAGCTGGCAGCATGCAACTGCTGCATCAATATACACCTCTGGCAGCCGGCATGTTGGCTGTTCTGGTGCCAGTCCTGGAGCCTGTCGGGCTCTTTGAAACAAACATTGGCAGCCATCATCTTATTGGTTACAAGTACACTGTCTCTTCAGTCATCGCCATTGCCACTAGCTCCTTGCTTGGCCTCTTAGTAAGTCTGTCCACGTTTCTTGTCATAGGTGCAACCAGCAGCTTGACATATAACATTGTTGGTCATGTCAAGACTGTTGTTATTCTGGCTGGTGGTGTTCTCATATTTGGAGACAGTGTGTCTGTTAGCAAGGTTGCTGGGGTTGTCATTGCCATGATCGGCATTGCCTGGTACTCTCATATGCAGTTGACTTCCCTGCGCCAAATGTCTTGACTCCTTCTGGATTTGTCACAGGAGAATCTGCTCGGGTCTGCAGAGCTTCTTGTTGAGCCCAGTGTACAACCACACAGCAAGCTTTGATATGTCATTTTGCTTTGGTTGAAAGCCACTTTTAGCCTTCTGCCCAGAGGTGCTAGCAGTCTGCCAGATCTCAGCTGTCGCGAGAAGCAGCAGATTGAGCATTTCTCACGTTGATGCCATCAGTAATGATAAATTTGAATTGTCTGGAGAGCTATGATTTTCTTGTTTGAACTGAGTGCAAGCGGATGACATTTTGCCAGAAAAGCAGTGCATAGATTGTCCTGTACACATTTCAAAGCAGCAAGTCAGCTTTTAGGGAGGATCATAAATAATTGTCATGCATGTTATTTACAGTCTCGGGCCATATCATAGATTGTGCCAACTGTTGAATGGCCAGGGCACCAACGTAGCTTTTGCCCATGTGAACAGTGCAGAGACAGTTTGGATAGTGCAGAAATACTGATTGTATGCACGCTTGAGTGTGAATCACGCCTCTTGAGCTGCAACGAATACGCAGTGCAAAGGAGGCAGAAGAACTGCGCAGAGTTGTGATGATTCACCCTAGACCCCTCCCCCACCCCCCAATGACCCAATCAGGGGCTCGAAGTGCCTGTGGCTCCCCATTCCCAATTAGGAATTATAATCATACTAGCGATACAGCCGGCCTTCGGCCGGCGTACAGGCTCACGGCTCGCGGATAAACATGACTGATTAGACTAATTACATTTACATTGACATCACGCAATGAACACTGCTGTTTGGCCTGCCGTTTATTCTCTTTTTATAAAATGGCAGGACTTCGCCGTACCCCACTTTAGTACTTTAAATCGGTTTCGCGACAAAATGGACAGAATATCTTAGATCCTACGGGCCCTGTAAAAGGGAGGGTCACGGAGATGTTCAATACTGCGCAATGTACTACGCCTTCACGGGATTGAGACAGCGCTTCTGCCTGCAGATCTGTAAGCAAGCTGCGACGACCACTGTCAGAATCATGTTCTTCAGCATTCCCAATGACGCCTTGCTCAGCAGATTCAGCCGCTGTGTAGTCAGCTTCAACTGCCATAGCAAATGATCCAGCATCTGCAACAGGTGCAGCACCTGCCTGCAGTACCTCAGACTTGTCCTGTATTGTAACACTTCCCGCCTGAGCAAGTATCTGAGGCTCCTGGGGTTCGACAGGACCCAAGTCACCCCCCGACAAGACTGAAGCCACCGTATGCACTGCACAGTCAGCTTCACAGCCTGTGATGAAGTCAGTGCCAGGACCACCACTGCCTTCACCAGTCAAGCCATGATCGCCAATCAGTGTATCTGGATTGTGGAGTGCTAGTGTCAAGCAGCTGTCAGTCTGCGCTTCTACAGGCACTCCCAGCGCCTTTGTTGTCAACTCGTGCTGATAGCCAGCGCTTGCTGATGCAGCTACTGCAGTGCTGAAGAGCTCATTGCCAGCAACATCAGTGCTCACTTCTGCATCTGTTGAGAGAGGACTCCAAGCTGCCATGTCAAAAATGCAGCTATCTTAGCCAACCACAGCTTCAGCAATACTATCAGCCTTGCAGTTGTCATCAACAATATCAGCCTTGCAGCTTTCAGCACGTCCATAAAGAACTTGCCAATTGGGCAGAGACATTCCTTGGGGCCCAGAGGTTGTGTAGATGTGTGCGGTGCAGTCGGTAACTCTTGAAATTTTGTATGTGACCTCTTTGCTACTTCTGCGGTATCGGAGCGCCCAAGGTCAAATGACACTCTTGTTTGTGCAGAAGACTGGCAGCATAAGCCTTTGCTTCTGGTGTACTTGGAGTCTGTGGAGCATCAGCCACCTTGTGTCTGGTTCTAACACCTCTGCACATTCCCTTGCTTGCACGTGTAGCTTGAATGACTCGATGCTGTGTGACCCTGTCCGGCTTGAAGAGCACAGGCTGTTCGCGGCCCCTTGCAGCAACCAGAGCAGCATACAGTTGAGCCTCTGAGGCGTCGGGAACAGCAACATCAGCCATAGCAGCTGCTTCCTTGGCATGCAGGTGAGCGTAACGCTGCCCATACGCTGTTGCTGGCCAAGTTTCGCACTCAGCATATTCTTGTGCATAGCTGTGCTCAGGTGCATCATACCACTGACCATATTTGCCGTCATCACTGCAATGCTCGTACTGTGGTTGTGTTGCGTAGTGATTCACCACAGGCCGGTGCCCTAGCTTAGGGTCAGGATGCTCATTTGCCTCGTGACCATGCTCATTCCGGTACATCATAGGTCTAGATTGCTGTGCAATGTTGCCATGTGAACGCCCCTTCAGGCTCTCAGCAAAGGACAGTGTCATCCTGCCAAACTCCTTGGTGAGGCTGCCAGTGAGGTCCTTGGCAAGCCTTGCAACATCACTGTCACTCGAGTTTTGCTTGGTTTTGGCTGATGCAATGGCCTTCTCAGGCAAGCAACCCAAATCAAAGTCCTCCATGTACAAAGCAGCCCTTACAGCATCGTCCAAAGTGAGAGGCATGGCATTCTGCACTCTGTCTTTGTACTTGTTGTTCAAACCAGCCATGAACTTCTGAACCTGACCCTCTGTAGGGTACCCAGTTTTTGCAAAGAGCAGCCGCACAGTGTCCACATAGTTGCGCACAGGCTCTCACAGAAGAACCCTGCTTGCAATGGTCCAAGCGTGTCATCAAAGTTGTTTTGCTTTCTCCAAAGCGCTCTACCAACTGGCCATACAGAGCAGCAAAGTTGGGAATGGTAGACTTGTCCAAGCCACAAAAGCATTGTTGAGCTTTATCCCAGTTCAGCGTATATAACAGCTTCATTCTCATTCCAGTTGGACACAGCAGCAAACTTGGTGAAGAGCTCAGCCCATAACAGGATACCTTCCGTGTCTTTGCCATGAAAATCGGGGATTTTGACTCTGCTGATGTGGTTTGTGTTGTACATTATGCCAGCATTTTGCAAACCCTGTTGTGTCATCTGCCGATGTATGCCAATGAGCACTCACAACATCGAGGCAAGCAGCTCAGCTCGGCATAAATGGCACTACTGAGTAATACTATGTTGCACGGGCCAAGATCGATTCCTGCAATATGTTGCGTCCAGTGACGTGCTGACAATGATTTGCAGTAAGGCCACCAAGAGTGTGTGCAGCTGCACTCTCAGATGACTCGGAGTCTGGTATCACCAGCAGTTGTCAATTGTCAGAATATGAAACGGTGTTGCGCACAAAGCCCTGGGGTGTACTGATACCCCTGGGAATGTGTGGAAAAAAAAAAAAAAAACAGCAGGGGTTGTTCGACGGTGTCCAACGCCAAAGATGGCAATACGGCAAAACTCAGGCGAGCCAAAGAGACAACGTCAACGAGGTCTTGGTGTCGCAATGCCAACTTCGCTCTCGACAACAGCATAACACGCAACGATCGCCGTGCTTCCTGCTTGCGAGGGCCCACACGTCCACTCCAAGTCTTACAGATCTCACGCACGTGCTGATTGCTGACTGGTCGCAGATACCGAATTGCATGTACACTTTCAGATTGTCCGACTGTCCCTGCTCGAACCGTAGACGAAGCCTAGATAAGCGGTTGACATTGATACTGCTACGCTGTATGGTGTTGTGTGAAGTGCGAGTGATTGTGTGGAGTGCGGGTGTTGTGTGAAGTGCGAGTGTTGAGTGTTGTGTGAAGTACGGGTCTTGTGCGTAGTACGGGTATTGTGTACTGTGCTTAGAGTTCAGACTGTTGACGCCTGCAGCCGATGGTGCACTGCTGGCATCATCAAGACGTGTACCGACAATTGCAACAAAACATGTACAACACTGCACAGTCACCAGTATCGCCGGTCACCCTGCAACGTCTGCGGGACCTTTGACACTGCGAGACCTGCACAAACTGCTCTTTCAATTGTGGTGGGAGGACAGTCAGTCGCCTCTACCGGGTTGATCACAGGTTCAAGTCCCGGCGACGTAACCAAACCGCGTGCTCTGTGAAACAGAGTCGCGCGTGAGAAACTTTTTGCGTGAGGGTGATAGTTACAAGGATAACGGCTCTGGCTGAATGAGTGCTGCAGACAGCAACACTAGTCGTCTTTGCTGCTCCCTTATCAGGGGTCTACATTGGATAGGTCCCTCACTGACAGTAGCTGAGATAAGCAGACATGTGCCTGCTGGCAAAGGCCCAAGTACTATGAAGGAATGATTCCCAGTAAAAAGGGATGATTGATGGCACGCGCCAAAGCGTGGAAACAGTTCACTGACTTCTTACTCAGCCTAACTGCAATGCATACAGAGCTTAAACTACTAACTCTGGAAAACTCAGCAATGTAAACTCAGCAATATAAACATGTATATTTATTCACACAAGAATAGTTGATTGGCAATGCAGAGAATACGCAGAGGCAGAAATGCAGGCAAGAGTGCTGCTATGATTGTCCAATTGCAATAAACACAACAGCAAGGTTGCTATGTACAAAGATGTACTGCTGAACAGGCAATATTGCTACTGTCAAGGTGTTGCGCTCATGTATCTTAACAGGTCACTCTCTGCTTCGTGACAAAAGTGCCTAACTCGAATATGATCATATGCTGGACATTCAAACAAAAAATGGTGCTCATCCTCTACTGTTTTGGCATGACAAACTTGGCACACCCTATGATCCCTGCTAACTTGCTCAAAACGCCCAATGTCTACTTGCCACTGGAAACACTGACACCTCAATCTAGACAAAAGTCTTCTATTAAAATAGCAAAGAGAACTGCTAAGGTAGTCAGCAATCTGATACTCTGGGTTCAAGACTCTGTATGCAAGCAAGCTGCTTTGTTTTACACAAGTGTGATATGCAGAAATTTACCTTTCCATTTCCCTGTCAATAATCAGTACGATGTCCAAACTGCACACAATGGCTGATTGACCTGGGTGGTTGCTGATGAAACGGCGAACATCTGACCTCCAATTGTTTGTCAAATTCCCTACGTGTGGCACGCTGCCTCTAAAATCACAATATAGTCCAGACCTTGGAATCAGTGTCATCTCTCATGATTCATCTGTGAACTCCTCTGCTGCATAATGTTTTTGGCCGTGCACGGGTTGTACATGAGCAACACGTTGCATGGTGATAAGGCAGCTGGGTCAACATCATGCAGTGCTTTCTGAAGCTGAATGAAGTAGCTCCTATAGGGCACATTGTGACAATCATGGTCACAAACATTGTCAAGAAGCAGTCGTGAGCCTTTCTTGTAATGTGCTCGATGCTTGATGCTGTTCAGTCTCTGCACTATTGCATCAGGACTACGTGGTGTGCCTAGATGCTGTGGGCAGGGGCTAGCACAAAGTTAGCAAATGGATCACCTCCACCCCTCTCCATGGGAGAGCGCGCTGGTGAAGGGCTTGAGGACTATTGAGAATTGTCGTGCATGCTGACATCACGTCAACAAGTACTTTGCTCAAAGCTTGCCCATGCGTACAGAAATTGGGTGAGGTAAGCCAAGGAGATACAGCGCCAGCGTAAGACATGCATAGCTTTCTTTGCTGCAGCAACCAGCAGATTTGCCGCTTGTGCTGGTGGACACGAGTAAGCTCGCTTTTGCTTGTGTAAGTGCTATGAGTTGACGGACGACCGGGACACAACATATGCATAATGTTGCACACTGTAATGCACAGCAGATCTTCAAGTATCGCCTGTCACAGGGCTGAATCCAACAAGAGCTATGTGTTGCAGTTCATCATATGCAGTGTCAGACATAACATGTTGCATAGACTACAAGCACAAATAGTGCAGAGAAAGTGCAGGTCGTGACTGTGCAAGCTGCTACAAGGCAAGCTAACAACAGCAATCTAACAAAAAAGTTTGCAGTACAATGCCATTCCAAATAATTTCAAGTACTGATTCAAAAGCATCTGTATAAGAGCTGCATGTAGCAAAAATTCCAAAGTCTGCAGTATCAAGCATCTTCATAGACCTCAAATGCAAGATGTAAAAAGGCTCAATCCCAACTGGAGCTGTTCATTGCAAAGCTTTAAGAACTTGCAAGGATTCAGCGTTGTCCTAGACCTAAAGTACAAGGTGTCACACTGCTGAATCTGAAAAGAGCTGACTACACAATTGCAAAACTTCGAACTTCTTGCAGCATCAAGTACTACCAGAGACTGTCAATCTCAGCAGTATCAGGCAAGGGAAAAAAAGGTCCAACTTCAGGTTGCAGTTAATTCAAGCAAGGCCAGCAACTACACATCTTTTGCGGATCACAGATTAGCAGAAGCTGTGCTCAGTCTATACTACGTATGCAAGGTTTGACTAAAATGACATGACCATTTGTACATGTGCATGTGCTGCACAGCCATTACAGAGCAAGAACATATGGGAAGGTGGAAAGACTTGCAGAGCTTGGATAGCTTACAGCGGGGTTGTTGACTGTGCTGGTCAATAACATACGGGCTCTAGTCAACAAGGGCGAGGTGGGCTCGCGTTTGCCAAACAGGTTGAATTTAAAATTCGTGGAAAACAGGTGGTCCACTTTGTAGTCCTCTGCAAGTCCTTCACCATGGAATTCAAGATCATCATCAGGCCAAACACCTGGGACTCCATTCACTGTCTGTCCCAACACCCCGTGCATGGCTGAAGGGTGCTGGAGAATTTCAAGCTGCAACCAACACAATCACGAGTAATCCTTGCAAACTTGTCCCAACACCCGTGCATGCATGTAAGATACTTTAGTGGTTGCAGCTGCAACAACGTGATTGATAGCAGCCCTCTCAAATTTGAGCCCAAGATCCAACAAAGCACACTTGGTGCAACCAAGAAATTTGCAGTGCAGCTGTAATATGCAGTCAAACAAGTCCCAGTACAACATGCACAGCAAGCCATGGACATATCACAAACCAAAGTTGATGCAAAGTGCTTTGCTGGTGGGCTGTATTTTGATGTCCATTGACTAATTACAGACTGAGGCATAATGCTGATGCAAAGGTGGTCAATCTCAAGCAACACCTTGCACATTGTGGTCAGCATAGAAATCTCAGCCCTTAAGCATCATGTCCACATGGTACATATGCAGCAACAGCCAGAGTCTGCAGCTGAACTGGGTCAATACAGCGGGAGATTTCTACAACAAGTCGGACCTTTGTAAGTTGAGCTGCACACGATGGTTTTTCTGCAAGCAAGAGTGACAAGCAAGAAGATCAGTAAGTTCAACATGCTAGGCTGTTTTTGGAAACATAGTGCACCCCACTTGCCTGCTTGGCTTACCTGCAGATCAATGTGTGCCTTGTAAAAGACATTCTCCCAGGAGTAGGGCCCTATCCCAAGGATCTTCCACAGACATAAGTCTGACTTGAAGATCAAAGCTGTCCCAGGGCCACTGAGCTGAATAGATGCATCGCCAAGCGCAATCTCATGTTTTGCAGTGAGCACGGCACCATCAGCAATAACATGCAGCCTGCCATCTTCCAAGACCTCAGCCTGGACTTGGTGACTGCGATGCTGCATGCCAATGGATGCAGTAAAAGTGCCATTGGTGCCCAAGGAGTCAGCCCCAGTGTAAGGAATTCCAGCATCAATGAAGCCTGTGTTCAGGAGATGGTCTGGATGTGTTATCATGTTGAACACCTGATTTGGGCCCCCCATGAAGTCAAAAGTGCGACCATCGAAGCCCTGCACGCAGAGCTCAGCTCAGCTCACGATAGACTTGTGCCCATTGCTGTTTTTGCAAAGCTGTTGGCAGATCCGTGTGTTCAACACACGTACAGGCGTCAAAGTGCAGACCAGTCGCCACGGCAGGCAATCAGACGCTTGAGAGCTCTTAGCATGTTAAGACGGAACGCCAGTCGTACCTTCAGAAAGGGATCCCCCTGAAGAATACCAGTAGTGGTGCCAGTTTCGCACATGTACGGTCCAGAGGGTTGTGGATAGCACTTTCCTTCTGAACCGTCCTCGCAAATATGAGGGTAAGTCCCGCAGGTGAAGCTGTTATCGACAGCAACATGACAGATGCAGTTTTGGGAGATGGGACACAATTGGTAATCCTGATATCCATAGTCAACACCATCGACTGGGAAGCATACGTCAGGACATATGGGGTGAGGTCCGCACATATCATATACGATCCTGTCATTATAGGCCTGATCTGTCGTGTCATCTGCGCTGTCATCTGTCGTAAAACAAGGAGTCCCTTAGTTGCGCCGTGAGCGTCGCTCGCAACGTCTTTTGAAATACTGTTGTGCGTACGAGGGGCACGGTCACTTACCTGCGAGCACCCCGTGCAGCACAAGACAGCATGTCACAAAGGGACCAAGCGCTCTTGCGGCCATAACAACTGTGCTGATGCGCAAGGCGACCTTAGCTGCTTTGTCGAAACATCAACATCAAGGTGTCACCATTCCCCCCCCGGGGACCCCAGACTTTACACCGCAACGGGGGGACAAAGCCGGCAGCCTCTGCATTTCATTTGAGGTCTGGAACGCTGCCCAAACATATGCAGCAGCACAGCATTGCTGGCGTGATACAGTCCGAAACACTTGGTCATCGATCTTGCGTAGTCGTTCTGTTCCTCTGAGCAACAGCGCTAACAATCGTGGACAGCGTTGCGTCAGCTCGACGAGCAGTCTCCAGGTCGCCGGTAACTGGGAAGTTATTGACTCCGACAACAATGCATGTGCTTGGAGCAGTTCTGACCTTCACTGCAGCTTGACCAACGAGCTGGGGCCCTTGGCAGAGGCAGTCTGCGCTCAACCTGACGCGAACTGTGAGTGGCCTTCGGAACTTCTCACATCTTTGCGCAAGACGTGGGATTTCAAAGCAGCAGCTGGCACCCCAGCTGCTGCTTTGTAACCCGTGCTGCCGTAACCAACGTTCAGCCAGTCAACAAAAGTCTTGTAGTAGGAGACAGTGTGGACCGATACTATGGGGTTATTGTGTGTGCCATGGCTGGGCTTCCTGTGGTTGGATCCGCCCCCCAGACCTATTTTCATGCTTTTTCAATAAAGATGGCTTGCATTACAAACTGCATGACATGCATCACGCCCAGCATCATTTATGCAAAAGAAGCAGCCTGCAGCATACATCTTGAAGGACCTTAAGAACACAATGTGCATGGTTTTGCAGATGAACGGGCAGTGAAGGTGAGTCATACGCAAACTAGTTGAAAAGCTCATGACTGCATACTGTCTTGCTGGATTTATGCACTTTGGTGCGTCAGACCTGAGCATCCTTTCGTCAGCCTTGTCCGGACATGGCCAGTATCAAAACATTGATTGGGATGGAATACAGGCAAATTTGCCTAAAATGTTGCCAGAGTCATATCTGGCCAACTGGATTGCAAACATGTCACGGGTTGTTGAGGGTATCCAGGGACACATGCAGATTCATTCTCCATTTCCATCTCCATTTCCAACCTTACACATAGCAAGTCTGCGCATGTTTGACATAACAATATGCACATGCTGTAATTAATGCAGCCTGCGGGCCAGCACACATGCCAAGCTTCAGCATTGTCAGTGAGTGGCTTTGGCTGACTCATGGACGCATATGGTTTCAGGTCGAGGTCAAAAGAGGCACTGCCATAAGTATCAAAAGCCCTGTGCCGCCTGAGTCTGTGCAGCTCAACAACTCCCGACTTCTGTACGGCGGGCTAAGCTATCAAGCACATTATGCCCAGCTGACGCAAGCTTGTGGGTACATAGCAGACTGCTACAAGCTGTACTTTGTAGACCTGTATTCTTGTCTGTCAACAATGAACAACCAAACAACAAACTTTTGAGATGGAGTGCATGCCGCATGGTGGGTTGGAATAGACGCTGTCATTACATACCTGAAAATCATCAAAGAGCATCGCAGTGGACGGCACAGTAGGCTTTTGGATATCTGATTGTACTGAATAGTGGTCATCTGCCATGCATTGAGTTCACAACGTCGGCTATCTTTAGTAGGTTTGCCTAGTATGAAGCGTTCATGCATGTGTGCTCCATACAACAATGCTTTGTGTACCTCTGACTCTGACTTTAGCAAGAAATTGATATTGTGTTCTGGACTGCTGAGAAATGTTGCCACACATGTTGACAAAGCAGATTGTCTTTGGAGTTTGCCCTAGGAAGTACCTTGTCAGAACATGATCCCGATGCTTTTCAAACATTTCACTGCCAAGTTTTGCCGTCAGACCTGCTGTTATGTGTGTCGCAACATCAAGTCATAGTGTAGTATACAGTAATTGGTAATGACAATGGCTCAGGTTTGAATACTGAAATGTATGTAATCAGACAGTGTGCATGGCTTTGCTTCTGTCTATAGCACACCCATGGTAGAAACTTTTGGATCTGCAAGCAGATGCCCAAAATGCACTGGTGAGCAGTCTTGGAAACAGCCAAGATCAGGTAGTATGTATTGCAGCGGCCATCAGGCAGTCGTGCTGCAATCACATTGTTGGTTCATGGACGCAGCTTGATGTACTCCGGAACATCGTATTACAATAGGCTGTTGCAGCATGTTCTTATGGCGCGACAATGTTGAGGACCAATGTCATGCTGCAGAGCAGCAGATTGGGTTCAAGGCTTGCAACCATTGGAATGCAGCAGGCACCAGACAACATTGCAGTGTCTGTAGATGATGGGACAACGGTGTCATCAGAGCAGGTGCTAGCAGAAATCTTAGCGCTAAGGCCTCTGACAGTTTTAGCAGACATTTGATTGACACATTTGCTGATGGTCGGGCAGT
Source organism: Trebouxia sp. TZW2008 (assembly GCA_002118135.1). Lineage (NCBI taxonomy): Eukaryota > Viridiplantae > Chlorophyta > Trebouxiophyceae > Trebouxiales > Trebouxiaceae > Trebouxia > Trebouxia sp. TZW2008. The sequence goes on from BDIU01000198.1 coordinate 17,395, forward strand.
GTAGTCAGCAAAAGTGTGGCAGTAATGTGCTCAGTTGACCATTGAGACACATGCAACATGACAGCAATCAGATGCTTTTCAAGCTGTGCTGACTGTGTACATGTGATCACAGTCCACCACAGGATCAGACAAGGCGCTTGCAGACCATGCAAGAAAAGCATTGGTTTTTTGCATGTGACATGTTTCAGAATGCGTAACATCGGTCACTGCCAGATGGCGCCGCCTACAAGGATCTTACTAGCCCTTCAGTGCATTGGACACATTTTGCATGCCTGACATCAGCGTGGTCAGAGCTGGCCTCAGGGCTTGACCTTGATAGTCCTTCAGTTGCCGTCTGAGGGCTACATGCATGCTGGCCGGCTGCAGATGATTCCATGACTGGACCTGCATCACCTTGCTGTCACATCACAGCTTGGGACCTATTTTGAGCACGATGCACAAACTTGCACATGCAGCTAACCCTGACAGTTGGTGCGGACATGCAGAGCCACTCTATGATGACTGTATACGTCCTGGTAAATGTGTCTCGGATTTGGTCCCAAACATGCTGCATTGATGCTGGGGCTCTCAGATAGGCTATATGCTGCAGTCCTTTGCAATCAGCGTCTGATTCCAGCACTGCCTGACGCACCACTGCTCATGACAATGCTCAACTTGAATCTGCAGTCTTGCAGCTATATGGTCATGCAGCGCCATGCAGATCTTTTATCATAACTTTGCACGCAGATGCTGACTGCATAAATCTGCATGGTACTGCACTTCCATAGATATTGCAGAACTAAAACTGCAGATCTGTGCATTACCATGAGGTTGCAACCCTAGGTAGTCCTACAGGGGTCCAACTCTCAGGACGCAAGCCTATTGTAACTGTGTTTGGCATGCTGACTGATCTCGCTGTAACAGCAACACCAACTGAATACACAGACTTGTTGGAGGTTGCCAGGCTTCTGCATTACGCTGCTGCAAGTGTCTCAGATGACAACAGCAGTCGAGTCACTGAGAGTGTCATCAGCTCACTAGTTGGGCTGACTAGCAGCATGTCAAAAAGTGTCTTGCTGGAGAAACTTTGGAGCAAGCTTGCGGCAGCAAAGGCAGACTGACTAAGTTCAAGTAAGCTTGAGAAGCTCCTTTGTTCAGCCTTAGGCCAAAAGACTGCAGGATTCATGCCGTATGTTTGCAGACAAAAACAAGACTTGTTTACTAGGATGTGTGCAATTATTATAGAGTCAAAGAGCAGTTGCAGCCACACCAATGGGAGTTTAGAGGCGGTGTTTCTGGCTGTCCTAAGTTTGGCCCATGTAAAACTGTTCTGACAGGACTTGCCATCAAAGGCTTGGTCAAAGGAATACAATCCTAGTCTAAACATTCCAACTGCATCAATCATATGTAGTTCAATTGCTCGAGCATGGATCTGTGCTCTTTGAATCATCAGCTTTGAAACAGAGCATTTCTTTCAACATCAATAGCTCATGCAACTAGACATATGCCGCAGAGGTGGTTGAAGCTGTTGGGTTTGCACAACCCAATGGCATCAGGCAAGCTGAACAGCAACCTTGTGTTCAGCATTGAGTTTGGCGCTTGTGGAGTCACAGAAAACCCAGTAAGCTTGCCGTTTATGTGCATTCTATGATCAGACCAGCAGTCAGCTACCTTTACATTTCGCCTTAGGGAAGATCCTTGTCGAAGGATGTCCTCAAAGCTTTTAAGAAGTTCTGACTTTTGTCATGAGAGCTGCTACTATTTGTGTGCTGCTGTTATTTTTGTTGCAACATCAAGTCATACCGCAACACAGGATACAGCATCTTATTTTGCTACATCATGCTGGCCGAAGGCTAGAATGTCAGGCTCAAGCTTCAGTGCACCTTGCCTGACCAGATGGCTGCTGTGGGGTCATTCTGCAGATTACCATCCAGGTGGCATTGCAAGCTCTGTTTACTCTACTGCATTACACCTGCCGCAAAACCATCTGCAGCCTGCAAATCAACTTGCTAGCAGCGGTTCTACAGCTCTTTGCAAGTTGTCTATTGCTGCAAAAGTCAACCTGGCGTGTCCAAGACTATAGTGACTGTCCTGTAGAACTTTCTGCAAATTTGCATGCAAAGCTTTGCAATGGTTTGCATCCTGCCTGCTCAGTACCCAGCCAACTTCAGCCAACTTGAGCCTGGAGTGACTTGTGCCTGTGTTCGTGATTGGTGCACAGAATATCTGCATGCTACTCAATGCTGTTTTTGGGCTTTGTTGTTTTGAGTGGCCACCTCTGTAACCTCAAGACGCCAGTGTTCATTCATTGCTCGGCACTAGTAGTCTCCAAATGGCAGCACAGCTTGAGGTTGAGCGACAGCTCATGATAAACAGAGATGCAGCAGCACATCAGCAGTGATTGTAAGGATTATGATTGGCTTGCTGTGAAACAAAGCCCTATAACTAGTTTGATGTCACAGGGAGTCACACAGACAATGTCCATCCATCATTGCATTGATACTAGTGTGACAGCCAAGCTTGCTGTGCCCATACCCTGCCACAGTGTGACAAGTGAAGGCTGGGTTCCGGAGAACAAATCTCCTGTGAAAACAACATTTCCTAAAACATCTAGCAAAATGCTGCGCAGCAGCTGCTTTGCTACTCTGTAGTAGTTCACATTGAGCCTATTTATCTTTTCAACTTGATATGACACTTCAGTCATGCAAAACTTTGACTTTCAACAGTAATGTTTTTTGCTGCACAGCATTACAGCACTTGCATGGACGTCTGCATCTTTTGCATCTTTCATTGAGGCCACAAAACATGTGTGAATGGCATGTCCCTTTTGTCTGAGCACAAGCTCATTTGCCTTCACCCGAGATCAGGTTTTCACAGATGCACTGTACCAACAAATGATCGGCGCCTGCGACCATTATGGTCACCTCCCACTCCTCTGCATCAGCTTGTGAGTCGCTGTGTGGCTCAGGTGCCCTCGTGCCTGATGAGTTGAGTACCAGGCTTGGGGGGTTTGATGCGATTGTTTTGTCCGACCGGGGGGCCACCGTACACAGACCACGTGAAAGGAATATCACTTTTCGTTCCTGAATTTGGGGGCATGCCTCACACGAGGGTGCATAAGAAGCATTCCGGACCAGGGCAAAGCTTGTGGCTCTAGCGCAGACAATCAATTGCTTTGCATCAGAAGCCGCCAGCACCAATGGTCGCACGGGTGCATGCCGTTGCTGTGCTTTGCTGTCTCCTGTTGCAAGGGACGCTCGCAGGTAAGTGAGCGCCGATGTCACCAGCTTGCAGTGCAGAACTGTTAAACGTTTGGTCGAGGCTTGCGTCGCAAGTCCCGAGTTCTTTGTATTTGCGTGTTGCAGATCCTTGCGGTAATTATGGAGCTGGTTATACATGCTATCAGGGTCTCCCAGGTTCGCTCCATTGACCGCTCTACTGAACAACTACACGTGCCTACGATGGTCTCGTACGCGATTTACAGGACACTGCCTGAGTTATGCACGCACAGCTCGACTGGTGTACTGCATTCGTTTCGTGCGTGTCTTACAATAAACTTCATGATCTGTATGGACGCACAAGTCGACTGCTGCAGTGCACGTGCAGGGGAACCCGGGTACCAGCTGTGCCAAAGCACCGACAGTTACATTTGTCCCACGCAGGGGATAGCTGCTGCCCCCTACGGCTGCGGCAGTGTGCAAACCAATTGTCCAAAAGGGGGTGTATCCCAGCGATATTCGGCAAATGGACCAATCGGCAGCTCAACCGGCGACCCCTTTCTCCAGGTAAGACTTTCAACGTCCCAACTTACAGCAGCTCTGAAGCGTTTGGATCCACTGCAGATCTTGTCTGAAATGCCTGTTGGATTGTTCTTGCAACTGTTGGATTGTTCTTGCAACACCGTCAGACAATTGTTGGCCAATCTCCTGTGTTTGTACAGGGCTTTGATGGTCGCAGTTTTGACTTCCTTGGGAAGAAGGATCAGGTGTTCAACATGATTACCCATCCAGACCACCAGCTCAATGCAGCCTTCATTGATGCTGAATTCCCTTTTTTTGTGAACGGCACTTTCATTGGAGCAGTTGGAATCCTGCATCGCAGCCACCAAATCCAGGCTCATGTACTCAATGATGGCCAGCTGGATGTCATTGCTGATGGTGTTGCACTCACTCCAGATCACAGAATGGCCTTGGGTGATGCATTTGTTGAGCTTGATGCCTTTGGCACATCTCTCACCTTCAGGTCAGAGTTGTGCTTCTGGAAGATTGCGGCTGTGGCACCTTACACCTGGCAGGACAATTTCTACAAGGCACACATTGACATGCAGGTAAGCCAAGTTTGCATATAACATACTCAATTGTGCAGATCAATTTTCAAGTTTGCTCTTGTCATTTGCAGCCATGTCATTGTGTGCAACCTACTGTTTAGGGATGAAAGCTGGTGCAGGGCTTCTGTGCCGCTGTCTTTCATATGCAGGCCTGTAATTGTGTGCATTTGCAATTCGTACTATTCAACATTGCAGGTTGACTGTTGTCTTGCAGTGTCCAGGAGCCTGCTGCATATTTACATCGAAAGCAGTTTGACGCATGCCACAGCTGCAAATAACACTTGGACCACATGATCATGAATATTGCACTGATGCATGTTGTCAAGTATGGCTCATATTTCTGTCTTGTTTTTGCAGCTTGAGTTGTTGAAGGACCCTACAGCTATGCACGGGGTGTTGGGACAGACTGTGAACAGCGCCCGAGGCGTTTGGCCAGAGGGTGACCTTGAGTTTCATGGTGAGGGGCTTGCAGAGGATTACAAACTGAGTGACCTCCTCTCCACAGACTTCAAGTTCAATATGTTCGGCAAGAGTGGGCCAACTCCATTCACTTTGACCAAGGCCCGTATGTTGCTGGCAAGTGGAGTTGCCAAGACAGCTGTAACCTACCCAAGTTTTGCCAGCATCTCTACACACCCACGTGTCAATGTTTGAAGGCGTGATGTGTAGGGTGTACCTGCAGATAGTTGTGCTTTTTGCTTATATAGACTGTCAAGCATTGGACTTAGCACTGAAGTATTTGCTGTGATATGAAGCTAGTAAAGTTTGCTGACGATCCTTGATTTTGCTGTAGCCTTGGTCCTCTCATTCTGATCCTTGTCTCCTTCTGTTTGGTACCGAAAAGCTTGAAGATTTGTTGCTGAAAGTACTTGGGAACTGCCAAACCCTAAAACCCTAAGATTAGCAAATAGCAGCGGTGCGAACCTTTGGAACATTAGCTCTTGTTGCATTTTCAAGACTTGTAATAGTAGGGGTTGAAGCAATCGTGCTGTGCATTTCTCTTGTGCATTCTCCTCTGCAAATCTCAATGTGTTGCATAGCAAATTGGTGCAAACAAACTGCAATGTACAAGAAAGTCCAAAAGCATGCAGCAAGGTGTCATCAATTTGCTCATGTGTTGCTGTTTGGGTGAATTGCAGACTGAGATGACCACAACAATCGCACATGTAGGCATTCAGCGCAAGGCAATAACGTGCATTTCAGAAATTGAGGCAATGACCATCATTGCTATCATCATCGCAACTGCCTTGCTGGCAGACGAGCTGTGTCCAAACTGCAATGTAACTTGCTGCAGTACCTATTGACATGACCAATGATGTTTTGTGTTCAAGTTGCTGGTGGCACCCGTGACAGGCTCATGGGGTTGTACAAGCTCACCAAGAGGCCAAGCAAGGAGCCAGTGGCAATGGCCATAACAGATCTAGCACAAAAGAGTGCCAGGAGTCAGCATCACCTGCAGTGACATTCTTGCCTCCTCCTCTTGTGGTCTGACCTGGCATGCTCATAGCTCAAGCATATGCTTTAGACAACAAGCGAGTTGACTGCAGGCCATAATGCCTTCACACATGAGCTTTGACATACCTCACATGATCCTCTAGGCTGGTGTCTTGAGTCTGTACATGTGCTGTATGGCAACCAAATGTGGTCTGTGATTGCTAAGGTTCATTGGTGTTGACCAACAGCAGCCCTAGGTCACATGCCAAGCAGTCATTGCCAGGCAAAGCTTCTCAGTTGGGCAAACAAGAATGATCATCAAGCCAGTGCACGATTATATTTGCTGCTGAAGACTCTGCAGAAGCTGCTGATGAAGCATGGCAACTTCAACCAGCTGGTGGTGACAATGAAGCTTGTGACAGTAAGGTCAGTGCAAGTCTTGCAATACAGCATGAGGCCTGCCAGGCTGAGCCTGTGCGTTGAGTCTGTTGATTGCTGATTGGTGATGCTTTCAAGATCAATGCAGTCTCAAAGCAACTTTATGAGTCAATGGAGCATCTCGCAGGGGTGATTCAGGCTGTCTCAGGAACTGGAGCCAGCATTTGCATGCACGTGGCATGAGCGCATACTTGCTTCAGCTTTGTTGCAAACTTGCTATTTGAGACGCTTTGTTTTGCATCAAAAGTCTAAGTACCAGTTGATTGGCAAGCCCTGCACCACTAGAGCTTACAGGCTTGCAGCTTGTACCTAGTAGTTGCACAAACCCTGCAGCAAGCTGGCTAGTATGGTAGGCTACATGTGACCCAGTCATGTTCCGCAAGTTACTATCAATTTGTCAGAGCCGTACTTTGATGTGTGTCTTCTATTGGCTGTTTACATATTGAGAGTTTTGAGGACACAAGGCATGGACCATCATTGCCCCAACATTTGAACATGATGGATTGTGGCAGTGTTGCTCGCATAGCCAAGGAGCTGATTGATGCAACATGAAATGCAATGTCTGCATGCTCAATACTTCCAGCTGCGTCAATTGTGTCAAGACTCTGTACAAGGCTCAATCTGCGCAAGGCAGCCCAACACCTTTGCAAGACCCCGCTTGTGAAGAAGAGTCAGCAAGATTAGAACAGTTGAGGGTGAGATAATGTGATCCAAAATCGCCATGTTGGCAAGTTGATCTGAAGTTGTTAGGTTGTTGCTTCTAGACGTAGACAGTGCAGACGTTGTGCTTGGCCTGACTCACAAACGACACAAAGCATGTCATGCAGATGTCTGATCCAGTCATTCAACGCAACCATCATGATGCCCTGCATGTCAGCAATGCTTGTTCAAAGCTGCAAGCACCACAAACTTGGTGACTGCATGCACCACTGAGACACCACAAGCTGCTGATCATGTGAACATCGGATGTTCACAAGTGCTCATTGCTGAACCCACTGCTGTGCTTCCTTGTGAGTTCATTAGTCAGAATGCTCACTGCAGTCTGGCAGCTGGAGGCCCTTACCTGTATGCATACATAAAATCTGACAAGGTTAAGACAATCTGGCTTGTTGGGAGCCACAAGAAGCAGTAAGAAGTACCATCACAGCAGAGAAGTTGCCTAGGGAAGATGCTCACGCAGGGCCACCACATGCACGTGACAGCAAAGTAGCCATGCAGGGGTGTCAATATCATCTGCTGTACAAGCAGCCAGCAGCAGCAGCAGCAGCTCATGCTTGTGCTGTGTTTGATGCAGCTGGCTTTTGTCTTGCTATCAATGGGATCAAGGATCAATACAAGCAGCCAGAATAGCGAATGACATGCAGCGCAATCTTTCATGGCATCATGGGGTTTGCAGTACTTGTGCATTCAAGCCATACAAGCAGAGCAGTTGCTTGACCACAGTTCATGATGCTAGCAGGCTACTCTTCAGCCTGGCATGCTGTCAATTCAGCCAAGCATGCTGTGAATGCTATCTACTGAGCCTGGCATGTCAAATTGTTACACGACAACACCAGAGACTTCGTCACTCTTGAGCGCATGCAAACATTGACACTTACCAGCACCTATGTTGCTTCTATATCTTCAGCGCTACTCTGCAAGACTTACAAGCTGTTGCTGGACATGTCATCAACAGCCTGCATTGCACAGCCATTTGCAGCTGGCACCGATGTGACCACCAATCGCATTAATGCACAGCAGCAGAAAATTAAATGATGAAGTGTTGAAATCCAGCAGCGCAGTTTGCAGCAGGTTTTGATGCTGCTGACCAATTGCTGCATTGTGTCCATGTTAACAGGAGCCATCTGGAAGCAGTGACTACTTGCTTGTGTGCACAGCCAAGCAAAGCAATGTTTTGTGCCTGTTCACACCTTGTGCAGCAAATCTCTGAAGTCAAAACTCCTGTGCAACGCAACTTATTGAGAGTCACTACACTGAATGACATGTCATTGAGTGTCTTACCTATATCATTGCCACTTGATGCGCTCAAGCGGCGCCAACCAAATGCAGTATGTACTTCATGCCAAGCTGACGTTTTAGGGCTTTCACATGCTTCAAGACACTCAAGCAAACAAGCCATGCGCCATACAGGGACACCATGACCAGATGATCACTGATTGCTTGCGCACTCGATTTATAGTTACTAAAGTCAGTTCATTGACCCACAAGCACAGACGCATGCTCATATCAAAGTTGACTTAGACATGTTGATTGATAGGTGTGTTACCACTGAAGGTCCATTTTCACAACATGCATGACTTGTATGGCACATGGGAGCAAGTTCATTGACTGTCTTGTTCTTGCAAACAAAATACAGCCATGCATGTAGACAAAGCATTTCATATGCTGAGGTAGCCCCGCCAGCATTATTGATAATAGCAGCATGTTAGCAGCAGTGGCTTTCAGTTGCCAAGTTGATGCAGGACAAAGTTGTCCGGTGCCTGACAGAGGGTTGAGCATCGCTCCTATGAACACAGGACAAGTGAGTGTGCAATATCTTATGCATCTTTGCACAAGACAAGCATGTTGATCAATGTTGCCTGCTTTCAAACGGATGCGCTGACCTCGATTTGTAGCGTTGCACTTGCTACTTGAACATTGCCCATGGACACAGTGGTTTGCAGTTTGACTACAAAACAGTGCTGATATCCGAGTATGCCCTTCATCCCCTTCATGCATTGCACAGCACTTATGTTGAGCAGGCTTGAAGCAGAGCAATAGTGCTTGACTCTCCTGAGCTGCCTCCTGTCCCTGCAGCTCAGTGCGTGCTGGCTTGCAAGAAGCTGCAGAAGTTACTGTTATTTGCTTTGCAGACAATGCCCTGCAGCTGCACTTCATTGCTCTGCATCTCATCCATAGTTTTGACGACAATTGTCTCAAGGAACATCAACGCCATGCTGCTGCAGATCAATGTTCACAAAGCAAGCCTTATGGAACATCAAGTTGCCTGTGCAAGCAGCTGTATGAAAGAAGTCATGGCCTGAAATGTTCGCTCATCATGCTGACAGGCCCAATTTCAAAGATTTGAGTGTTGGTGAGCAGTCCACAAATGTGGTCAAAGGCAGCTGACTAGTCAAGCAGTAACGCTTGCTGTTGGCCTGGGAGCGGTGTTGCTTGCAACAGTGGAAGGCATCAAAGCGTTAAAAGGGAAAATCACAATAGAACGCTGCAGAGCTTATTGCGACCTTAAGCTGCGAGCCCGCTTTTTGGACAGGCACGCGTCCAGTTCTCGTATACCAGTTCTGAAAAGCACGATGTTGGTACAACGCTCTGGCATACCCTCGAGCCACCATTTTAGCACGCTTGGCTGCACTTGACCAACCTGGTGATCTCATCAGAATTCTTCGAAGCACTAACATCAGCTGTCGTCCTGTGCAGACTGGACTAATCGCAGTGAGCGAGCTAAGAGGCAATTTACACTTGATTTCTAGTGCGCATTATGAGTGCTAAGAAGATTAACGTGAGATTGCTGGGCGTTCTTAGTTCGTTACAGCATTGGCTCTACTGTGGTTGCCCGCCCGGGTGCCGCACTCGGAAAGCAGGGTACCCCACGCGGAATCCCGGGTATCCAGCCGTGACCCCGACCCAAAGAATCGGGTAGCCCAACCGGAGACTCGGGTCGCCCCACCCTTCAAACCGGGTAGCCCCCCTCTAAAACCAGGTAACCCCACCCAAAAGCCGGGTAGCCAAACCCCCCAAAATCGGGAAACCCCTCCTTGAAATCAGGGTAGCCCACCCGACAATCAGGCTAGCCCCACCAAAGAGCCTGGGTACCCCACTCGGGAATCCAGGTCGCTTCTTTGCGCTTTGGTAATGTTGTCGCGTTCACGCTAGCTCGGGAACAGGGGTCAAGCAATCAGAAATCAGGGTGGTGCACCCGGAAACCAGGGTACCAGCCCCGGAAGCTGTCAACAACTTAGAGATGCGTCTATGCCAAGCGCTCGTTGTGGTGGCTGCCAGGGTCCGTTTACAAAATTGGCGTGCACGGGCTGCTTGCCGGCGAGACTAATTTATCAGATCAATGAGCCGAAACAAGGCGAAAACAAAAGTCAAAAAACCGCCACATAACAACTCTTCCTTGCAGCAGACAGCTTGCCGAGACAGGCGAAGTTTCCAGCCGCCTGTCTAACAGGCAGGATACATATGCAGCTATGCAACTGTAAACATAGCACCCTTTGTGTTTCTGGCTTTCCGCTGCGCAAAGGTTGACACTGGTCAGAAGCATTTGTTGATGTTGACACAGGCAAGCTGTTTATTGAGTATCTTGGACCTGACCATGGTTTGCAGGATGCACGCCCCCCAGGTAGATAATCAGCTTTTGCCAGAGCCAGCGCGCCGCGCACTCATGCAGGACAGTGTCAACAGCAGAGATATCTTGCAAGAAGGGCTGCGTCTGCCGTAAGGAAAAAGTCCTGTCTAAAAGTGTCTGCTTGCACCTCCTACACGTCGTCAATACTTAAGAGAGCAACATGACAACCTTATGTGCCCCAAATGAATAGACCCTCGCACAAGCTCACAACATCCAGAATGGAACCCAATTGGCTTGCAAGATGAAGATCACAAGCACATGCTGTTGTTTCTCATTGCCTAGGACAAGGGACGCTTGGCAGGTTGTTGGCTTGATGTCTGATCTGAAAAGGAACGAGCAGTTGCTCTGCTTGGTCTCTTGTATTTGCACTCAATATTGCACACTGCTGTCAGAAACCGAGAGGGTAAAGGCATGAGGATGTCTAGCGCCCACATCACTTAACACTTTGCAATGCTTCAGTCTAATCAAGAAGTAATGTTGAACATGCTGATCCCACGCATCAGCTTCTGTTGCAAGTACCTTCATGCTTGGTGAGATCATTGTCACTGAAATGTACATGCGGCACTAGGTGAATTGCGTCTTAGGTGAATCGCGTCTTTGGCAATTTAGATGTTGCTTAGGTGCTGACTTCCACTACTCTTTCAACAATGTCTACTTTGTCAATGATCATGAGTTCAGCTGCAAAGTGGTGTTAGCCTGCAAAGTACAGCTCACAAGCTTTCATGCACAGGCTTGCTGGGCTACTTTGAATAAAACAGATCATGAAATGTTCTTAGTTCTGTGCTAGAAGGGTCTAGAAGCGCTTCTAGCAATTTTTTTATATGATGTATCATGATGTTGTATAAGAACTTGACGGCAAAGGCTCATGTTGTACGCTATTCAACACCAGATATCAACACTTGCTAATGCCAGAGCCAGCTCATCCCCTTAAGTGCACAGCACTCGAGGGCTGTGTCTCTAGAGCCAAGCTCTGATCAGATCAGGGCTTTGCAATTGGTTAACTTGGTTGCGTTGCAACCAACTGCTGCGCAAAAAGTTGTCAGCAGCTCAACGAGTGTCCAGGACAGCCAACCTTCTGCTTGTTGACATGCATGCTCAGGCTGCCGACTTGCCCTGCACCTGTTGGTATGTGATCACTCATGAGTCGTCACAGTTTTGATCGTCGTGCATGATAGTCGGCATACGCCACCTCAAATGTCCCCATGAGAAAATCACATCCAGGGACTGACATCAGCACAACAGTTCAATCACAGCATTGACAGACATATTTGGAGACAGCTTTCACAGCAAGCGTATAGAAAAAAATAAAACCGATTGTGCAGCCAGAGCACAGCCTAGGTCCACAGCAGCTTTGCTGAGATGAGATTGCTGTGATTTCCAAGACACATGTTTTCAAAGTCTGCGTTCCTGCTTGTTTTCATGATACATCAGTGCGAGCATTTACAGGCTCAGAGCAATGTCATAGCACACATGACAGATGCTGAGCTCAAGTTATCACATTGCTCCTGCATTTTGAGGCATGTTGGGTCAAACAGCAGTGCCAAACAGCAGACATCATGTAGTGGTTTGCAATCATCTGTCTGAAGCAAGCAACCAATAGGGCATGCACACAAAACTTCTTTGACTTGCCTTCAGAGCCGGCATGCATTCACAAGCATTGCAGCTTCTACAATGATGCATTAGTGTGTTTTGTGTGCAGGATGACATGTCTTGTACAAGCAAACAAACGAATTCCTGTGGAGCATGCAAATGTAGCAACATGCAGTTGTAGTCATCCTGTACAAGGGACACAGCTTGTGACAGCACTTCCAGAGGCTACAAGTGTCCACGCTGCATGAAGGCTCAATCACTTAATAAGTTGGCATCTGCAAATCAGCATTGCTGTGGTCAAGACTTCTAAAGGAGTCTGAACACACAATAAAGCACACCACATGTGAGCATGTGCCCATGTCATCAACAACAACAATGATGATTGAAGCTGTATTCCGGAATCCAGATGGCATTTGTCATTGCATCACAAACATCCAAATGACTTGTGCTAACAGCATCACATTGTGCAAGCATTTGCAGCTTTACACAACTTGAATGTTTGTGCATCATCAAGTAGGAATACAGTGCTGTACATCATAAGATTCAGGCCAAATATAGCCTATAGACAACCGGGATAAATGGGGTTAGGGTTTAGGGTGTAGTATTTACAACATCAAGGCCAACTAGATAGAGCACTTGCAGGTTGCTGCTGCATGCAAGGCTTCAGATCACAAGTGCTTGTGCACAAAAGAGTGCTGTGGCATGGTGAGCTGGGTGGCAAAGGCAGTATGCCTTATAAAATGATTTGTTGGACTTATGACTTTCCGTAGCGTTTTTGGAGGCAGCAGGGACAGGCTTTTCATGACCCTGGTGACCTTGAAAGGCTGCCAAACCTTGTCAGAACTTGTGAAAATGCATGCACAACATGGTGTGCAAAAGCAGGAGCATGCAAAGCTTGTTAGCATGGTGCACGTGCCGCATATGCCACCTCAAAAAGCATCATTTCAGCTGTCAGGCTTTGATTTTGGACAGAAAGGGCTCAAAGCAAGCAGGCAATGGCTCCAATCAATCCTGGTGGGACACCACAGACACTGTGCATGGGTTTGCCTGCATGGCACCTGACATACCTGGGTTGAATGGCCCAGATCTTGGCATGGGTGCAGGCTGAGCTAAGGTCTGATGCCACAAGCTGTCATGTACGGAAAATCACACTGCAACGGGACACGGCATGCAAACCATAGAGGAAAACCCAAAAGCAAATTAGAAGAACCCTACATTAAACAATCCAATTTATATAGGGCCCAAACCAACCGACAGCGAAATGCCGCAGCACAACCCGACACCTGGGAACTGACTGCTTCTGATACAGATGAGCTGTTGCTTGATGCGACGAAAACATCAAGCGCACAAATCCCATACATCACTCAACGTCAACTGGATTCAAAGGGCAGAGAATTGCACAACAACCAAGATAATGAGCCCGCAACGATAGAGGTAATGCGTTTAGAGCTTCAAACCTAAACCCAATTACGTAATATGTATACACTCAGGTCCCAAAGGGGGAAAAGACACTACCATTACCAAAAATCCTGGGCTGAAGCGGGAATGCAATACTTGGATGGTGGCCTCACACATAGAGTATACTACAGACAGCCTGTATTTGGAAAGACCAAATGCTGATGTCATGCTGCATCTGCAGCCATGATGGCATATGTGTTTCTTACAGTGTCAGCTGCTAGTGCTGACGCTTCTTACGATGACAACCAATGAATTCAATTGATAACTGTCACAAAGCAAACATGTTTCAGATATGCTGGTGGCATACTGCAGGTACTGTCACGCAGCTTTGCTGCAACAGCAAAGTACGGTTGCAGCTGTGAAGGCAGATCTGTTAACAACGTTTGAGTCTGTTTGTGTCAGTATTACAGCTGACATTCAACCAATCCAGCAGGATGAGCCAAGCTCAACATGCATTGCTTGAACTAAGCTCATCCCAGCAAGCAACCTTTTACACTTCTGGACGTCTGCACAGGTGCAACAGGTACTTCATGAAAAGTAGCCACAGCATGGTTCAATGGCCATCTGGGCGCTTCAACTCTGGTACTTGTGCGTCTTGATCAGAGATGTAGATAGCATTGCAGCCAAAAGTACTTGCCAATTGTTGCATGTGCAAGCTTAGCACGACGATACAAACAGCAGCATTGCTCACCGGATAACAGGATTGTGGCCACTACTTTTGGCCCTCCCTGAGTGTAGTGAGCAGAGACAAGCACTCTCATTCTAAACTGATAGTTGGGCAATACGCAAAACAGCAAAATCAAGGCGTAGCATCGAAAATGCCAGGCTACAGAAGAGCCGAGACATCGATGGGCAACCTCACTAGCTGTGGGTGTGCAACCACTCGAGTGGTGTCAGCTTGAACAGTAAACACAAGTGCCAAGCGTAAAATACATGTACAGTAAATGTACAAGCACTTTTTGTGCCAAGCCAGTCTATTTTGATGGGCCCGTGGGTAAGCAAAAATGCTGGCGAATCTTGGATAGGTTGCCGCAGCAGGCTTGCTCACTGCATCTGCCAGCAGCATACGGGCCCTGTTCAATATGATTGGAGCAGAGCCATCTTGGCCAAACATGTTGAACTTGAAGTCTGTGGCAAGTACGGAACTCATCCTGTAGTCCTCTGCAAGCCCCTCACCATGGAATGCAAGATCTTCATCTGGCCAAACACCTTTGGCCTTATTTACAGTCTGTCTCAACACCCCATGCATGGCTGTAGGCTTCTTCAACAGGTCAAGCTGCAGAAATCACATGTACAGGGTCATGGAACGCTGATGCGTTTTCACTCGGAATCCGCCTACTCACCACTACCGACTAAGACCAGCAATCAGCTGTTATGCAAGAGCATTGACAGCTCACCCCAAGCAATGCTAACGCATCTTGCTAAGCGCCATGCCATTGCAGTGTGACTGCCTGTTCCCATCTAGTATTCCATCAGATACCTGTTCACATCTAGTATTCCATTGGATAGACACCAAGTGGTGAGACAAAGTAATCACTTCAGCAGTGCTGTCTGTTGTGAAGCGGGCCGATGCTTTTCCGATGCCAATCACAGTGGCATTGTTGATTTGCTTGGAACGTGCATGCCTCAGCTTCTGAGGAACTCAAGCTGACTGTCTCCTGGGCAGTGCACTTGCATCAATAACATCCTAGGACATCGTTCTCATATACCTGGACTTGGATCACAATCAAGAATGTGGCAAGTAGTGTCTTGGGCACACCAATACGGAATCATACTGTCCAAACTGCATGTCCTTTGCATATCGTTTTGCAGCGCTCTTGATGACATTCAACCAACTCTGCTCATCCCACCTGCAATTAGTCAGGTATGACATGGGCTCATGCGAAGCATCTACTGTTTCATGCTTTGCAGTCTGATACGTGTTCATCTCTGGGTGATGTAGTGCATCTCAATATCACTTAGCTGCAGTCAAGAAAACCTCTGATACTCCGCTGCTTATGCTAAGACATGGCAGGTCTTTCATGCTATTAAAGCTCACTCCAATTGTCACCGCTTGCAGCACCTGCTGTGTCATGGTTGCTTGCGCCTAGTGCACCAGGACCTGGTATTGCACATTGTGGCTCGATGACAGCAAGGACAAGATTGAAAAGCATTTGCAGCGTGCACTGCGCTTTGTAAATGACATAGATGCCAGCATGCAGCGCAACAAAGAGCTGTGTGTTACAACTTATATCCATAGCGAGAGTCTGTTGAAGCCAGGATTGCAAAATAAGATGATGCTGGCTGGGCTGGTCCCTCGCCTCTGCTGCTGCTGTATGTGCATGCTTGTACATGCATGCTTGGAGGGCAGCAGCACACACTTAAGCAACTGCCAAGCAATCAGCAATCAGCTATCTGAGTGAGTGCTGCTGTGAGCCACGTGATACCGCTCAGACCATCACAAATGACACCCTCCTCATGAAGTGCATGCTGTGACACTCTGCAACATCTGACCCTTGGCAGCTGCTCAAGTGCTTTGATAGCTGGCCATGGCATCTCACTGTTGTTGCAAGCCGTGGCATGCAACTGCTTCATCTGCTGTTCTTGAAGATGATGGAGGCAGAAGGCCTTCTGCCTAGGCAGCTTGCATGGTGCTGTAGGGTTGTGATGCATGCACCAGTGCATACATGCCGCTTTAATGACATCTCTCCAATCTCATGCAATTCAGCTGAAAAACATGCAGCATCATGACGGCTGAACAGAGCAGGCCATATTTCATCTGACACTGCAGATTGTCAACTGATTTGTAGACTTGAGAGCAATTCTGCTTTGCAATGTGAAAACAGGATCAAGCTCAAACTAGATGTTTACACAAGTCAGTGGAGACAAGCTGCCAAAACCCGCTTTGCATGCTTTCATATGATGCCTAGCGTTGCCAGCACTGATGCATTGTACATGTGCATACAATCATGCATAACCAGATCATTGACCCTGCTGCCAAATGTAGCCCTTTTTTTGCCTTGATCTGTCAACATCATGATGCTAGCATGCAGCTGCCATATGCATGCCATTGGCCAAAGACATGACTGCTGCTGAAGACAGAGTCACAACAACATGACCTGTCCAGAAGGTCTGCTTCAGATCAGATACTCGACTGTTACATGGCAAACACTAGTGGAACATCAACAGTGATTAGTCATTGGACGCCTCTCCCTGAGAGCACCTGCAGGAGGGGTTCCATGTGCAACGCAAAAACTAAATCCGCAAAAACGCTCCGAAACCTGTCAAAACAAATGCTCCGGCTTTCACGCGAGCGACCCTAGTTCGAATCCTACTTTTCAATAACCCAGCTTTTATCTCCTTTTATCTTTCCCTTCCTGCCTCTCCTTACCTTCCTGACCTGCATGCCCTTCCTGACATGCATTGCCTGCCTGCCCTTCCTGACCTTCATTACCTGCCTGCCTTTCCTGGCTTTGATCACCTGCCTGCCTTTCCTGACTTTCATTACCTTCTCAACTACAACAGCTTTTCTTAGACTTGCATCAAATGTGGGAGGGGCATCCCATACTAGTTGCAGCAGCAAGCTACATGGTTCCAGACAGAAAGCTTGTGGGTACATTGATAATGCTCAATGATCAGATCATCCTGTGCTAAGTCAGCGAGGCGGCCAGATCTGTCTAGACTGCCTGAAACTTGTGCATTGCTGTTTGTCTGGCCGATCGACGCGTCCACGCTCCTTATCCAAGTTGCTCTCATGCAGGAAGTGAGTTGATAAACGCTTCCCCCTTCATCAGCGCCTGCCAAAACGTTTGACTAAGCTGGCCGTCAAAGTGCGGCTAAAACTGGCCGTCAAAGTGCGGCTAAAACCTGTACTGGAATATTCACGTGGTCAAATATGATTGATGCTTTAGGGGTATCACGTGCGAAGTCGCTGAAAAGCTTGCAGTTAACCCGGCAGCACCTCGGCGAGTTAGCTAGCTGCATTGATCAACTACGTCAACGTTGGCAGGTAGCACTAAAGCTCATCGAAGACTCGTATCAGGCTCTTGCACAGAGTTGTGGCAGGTGCATCGCGCGACGCTTGCAGAGGCGCTTTGCAGAAAAGCAAGCCATTCACTGCACTGTACTGAAGAATGTGAAGGCTTGCCTTTTAGTTTAGCAATTAGACGGACGTCTCAGCATAAATGGTTTTAATGCGACAGCACACTAGTCTTAGCGCTCAGAGACCCTGCAGGCGTCGTCCGTTATCGCTACCTGTGTAGCAGTTGTAACGTCCCTTTCTCTCTACACGCTTCCCTAGCAGCATCAGAGTGGTGCAGCAGCAGAGCCCTGGAAGCAAACAGCTCGTGTCGAGACTTAGCAAGTGCGCAGCGAATAGACACGCGTTTTATGGTGTCGCCAAATGCTGCGACGTCTGTATGCCCTCTGAGCACCAACCAACGGCTGAGTCCGTTAGAGGAGGCCCATAAAGACATAGACCCTGGTGTCAGGTATGTTGCGCTCCCACGTTAACGGAGCTTTGCTGTGCACGCACGTACACGAACAAAGCATGCCCTGCTATCAGCTCAACACTGCCTGAGGGCTGACTTGAGCAGGCTTGCAGTCCTATCAATCTCACTGCTGACTTTCACACCATTGTAGCTCCCTATTGTTTGCTTTCACTTCTTGCATATATGTCACCAGGTGGGCATGTTGCAGACTCTTAGCAATATTGCTGGAAGCCTGTACATGCATGCAACAATGCCTATGCCAAGTCAGGCGTCGCAAGCTTGTTGAATACCCAAACGGCAGTGCACGTGATCCTTGCCTGCGAGACACATGCAGACTATAAAGAGATGTGTCATCAGCATTATGCGCATGTCATGCAAAAGTTTGTGAGTCCTTGTGCGTCAGTTGGGGAAGATGCGTTTCTCTCAGCCAGGCCACCAATTCTTTGATTGTATACACAATACATTGGGCAGCCATGACTTAAGACTGACTTGCAGCTGCTGGCATGCAGAGCATACAAGCTGGGCAGACAAAGGTGGTCCTACAACCAGTGCGAGGTTGTTTTGATTCCAGAGGGCTCTGAAAAGGCTTGTGAGCTGCATGTGGTTGAAGCTTGGCACATCAATCAGACTGAAGGCCCACACCAACCTTGTGGCAGTCAGGTCCGCTGGACTGTCTACACGCACCGCGTTGTCAGCTCAAATACAGCATCTTTGCACCAACAGCCTTTTCAAGTGGCCTGCAACATATCAGGCTGCAGCAATAGCTCGCACTTGCTGATGCAAATTTGAAGCTTCAAGACTTGCACTAGCTCATCAATTCCGCATCAGAACTGACCTGCTACCTGGCCGTCATGAGTGTGGTCTCAAAAGACCTGAATGTCTGCATGCATTTGCCTTCAGGTGTGTTACGAGATGCGACTCAGTAATGATGCTGAGGTCTATGTGGAGATATTTGTTGTGCATACTCAACCATGTGGACGAATAGCTCCCAGCTCCTCCAATGCTCAAAAGTTCCTGTGGACCTGTGTGTCTAGGGGTGAGGACCCCTGCGCTGCAGCAACAGCAGTCAAGGATGTCTTCAATTTACATTGCTGACTGCTTGAACGCACATGTGGTACATGCGCGCACGCAGCCTGTTTGAAACGGTTTTGGTTTTCAGTTGACATATGTCCTGGATGAGTACAAAAGGCATCAACAAGCAGCACGATTGCTGAAGCTTTGCAATGTGTCAACAACGTATGATCACAGTATTGCTGCAAACCCTGAACAACCCAGCAGAATTGCAGCCTTGGCATTGCCCACCTGCAAATTTCTTTGTATTTTTGCCACAACATCATACAAAATTTACCTGGCAGGACTGCAGCATTGATATTGCTCAGCACCTGCAAACCTGCCACACCTACAGCTTGTGCTTGCAGGTGAGTGCAACAGGGGATGTGAGGGCCCTATATTGCGCCCCCTCAAACGCACAGGCCTTATGCACAGTAAGGCTTCAGGTGCAAATGCAACCTCAGAGAGCGCTTCCACCCGCAGTTCAAGTACCAAGCGACAGGCCAAAGATGCTAGGTACGCTTCTATGCCTGCGGTGTTGTTCGATCCTTCTGTTGCCTTGTTGTGGTCAAGCCAAAGAGGTATGATCTGCCGCCATTTGCTTGTGGCAAAATGGTGTTTGCTGCCGCTTCATTATGGTGTGAGGCTCATAGTCATACATTGGACATTTTGTATAGTGTACTGTGAATGTTGCAGCTCGGCCCTAGACAGCCCTTAGCCTGAAGTCAGAACACATTGTAACTGAGCCCAAGCGTGGTCTGTATATGCCATTGCGCAAGGCTACCTGCAAACGAGTTTGCCAGGCAACAGCTATTGTGCTCAGGTCTTCCTCAAGCCAACTTGGTGAACAGTTTACACTTGCGTTTGCGTGGCACAGGTATGTGCACCTGTCAATAGATGAGGCCTGCACACATATTGGGGTCAAGAGCTTGAGGCTCATTGCGGGTGTGTATGACAAGTCACGGCAGCAGCTGTTGGGGACTGCTTGTTCCCTTCCTATCCGGGTTGTTTCCAACAATGATGCACCTGGTGGCGCTGCTCACATCACACTGTCTGCAACCATCAGGTGACCTTCTATGACCACGCAGACTCATGACATCAATCTTGCTCATGATAAGCATTGTGCACATATCTAGGCTCAGTATGCAAACGGTGTGCACGGCAGTGCTGGGGAGCATGCTTGTGAGTGCATGCCAGTCAACAATGCAACGCATATCCTAAGGATTAACAGCACCGGCATTTAGGTGCTGACTTCTTGAGCTGCAATGCAGAACGCTTCACATGCTGCGTGATTTGTGCCTACCCTGGCAAAGCATTGGAAGCACTTGTCTTAGCCAGTGACACTCTTTCAGCACCGCTGTATCTGCCAACAAGCAAAGGCATCTCAGACCAATGGACGTATTGCAGACTCAGGTAGTGTTATTTTTGCTCATTGCAGGAGGGACTGGTTAGGTTGGGAAGGAGCTGGACCCTGCAGGCAGCTGCTTCCCTGCCCAGCTGCATCACCAGAGAATGCAGATTCTATTGCTGCTGCTGCTGCCACTCATCTCAGCAGCTTGCCCTGGGGTGAGAACAGCACACCAGAATTGCCATCACATATTGAGGAGCAGCATGATGCAGGTCAACTTGCACAAGTACTACCTGAGGCAACCGAACAGCCACAGGTAAGCTTTGTCATTGAGATTGCTTCCTGAGTCTTTCAACAGTCTTTCTAGAGGCCAGCAAACCCTGAAACAAACAGCACGCATAACCCCTATTCCAAATTCCAAATTCTAGATTCCTACCCATCGACCACTTGACTGTGCTGTGACAGCCTGTTGTCAGAAGTGCTCTCAGAACCAGCCATGCTGGCAGTCTGGTGCAGACTTGGCAGTAGCAAGACACCATACTGGCTTTCATTCATGGATACACAGCAAAGAATGCGTGAACCAGACAGTGCTGCGTTTGCAGGCCCGTATTGCATTCCCTGCAATCAACTTCAGACCATTCAGAGTCAAACGTCATGTCACAGAGCCCAGCTTACAAAATCAGCTTGCTGGTCATGCTGGTGAGTCGTCGCCACACTGCTTTGTGAGTTTTCTTGACTTATAGCTAGCATCCGTTCTGCGCAAGCACAGTGCAAAACTGCAGTTTCAGTGGTAGCAACAGCCACAGATGCTATCAAGCTTTTTACAAACTGCTGCATTCCTATACGTATGCATCAACTTTGGCACTGATGGAACTCTTGAGACGCTTTCCTGTCCAAATCACAAAACCACATTGCAAATCTTGTGTGCTGTAAAGGTTTGCTTGAACATCAGATGCTGACAATGCTCACGGTATAAAAACTGTGATGCGCGCAGGTTCGCTCCAGCAACCAGATCCTGAAGTTGCTCAGATGCAGCTTGCACAAAGTGCTCTTGACCGGAGGCAACACGGTCTTCCTGACATTGCTCCCCTTGGCTTGTTGCTGGTGCGTTCAGCTATGAGTAACAGCCTCAAGTCTACCTGTCGTCACTTTCCAACATTGACATAATGCCCATATGCACACAGCTTCAAGGCTGCCTGCTTTGCTGTAGAGCGGCACAACCTTGCAAGCTGTGTTTTGCTGTTTGCGTGCTTGTCTGACTGTATGTACCAGCCTTCCATAGCACCGTGCAGTAGGATGTCAGCGTTGGGCAAGAATACTGTTTGCTGCCAAACTGTAATTTTGCACCGCTTATCTGCTGTTGAGGCCCTTTGTGACATCTGAAGGTGCAAATGCAGGAAGGAGCTCGGCAAGTACAGTCAAGCTGCACTGTTCCCATGATGGGCTGCGCAAGTGACGCTTCAACTTCACCACATCAACAACAAGAACCTGTTGAGCAGCCACCAAGTTCAGGGCTAGCGGCCACAAGAAATGGGCCTGTACCGTTTGACTCCTTCTGCACAGAAGATCACCTGTTAGGTCTTGCACTGGAGACATCAAGGCTTCATTCCTACAACATGCACAGCGGCAATGCTGGTGTGGACATGCACTCAGATGCAGCCGCCATTTCAGACCCTGGGTTCTGCAACATGTTGCCGCAACATGGCTCTTTGGCAAATGAATTCAGAAATGGCATGGTGTCGCAAGCTATGCTAGGCACGTTTGGCCGAGCCCAAAGCGACTCAACATCATACAGCAGGGCATCACACAATTGTTGCAGTTCAGATAAGCAGCAACAGCGGTCATTGCTGGCTCAAGGGCAGATGTCAGCACCTCAAGTAGAGCTAGAATCTACTGGGCCTCTGAGTTATCATGGACACAACTCATCACCAAACCCGGTAAGTGATGTCTGTGTTGGCACCGCCACATTGACAGTGTTACGGCTTTTGCTGCACGAGAAATTGGCAGCCATGTGGCCTGGAGTTGATGTACTGCCAATTTTGGTGCATGCCTTAGCAGTAACCTCAGGTGCTTTAGCAGCACCTGTCACAGCTTGACAAGTGTTGAGATGATGGCGCTATCTGTATGCAGGTCATCGTGGGACAGAGTACAAATGCAGCTAGAAGGCAAGGGCTCAAGCGCAAACAGAGTGGTGACATGGACTGTGCAAGCGCACTTGACATAGCTAGCATCCATAGGGAGCTGATGTTCACACAGCAGGAGCTACAACTTCTGCGCATGCAGTACTTCCAGCTGCATGAAAGGTGCAGTGCGTCTATGCTGGGGTCTCATGGCGCCATGCAGTCAGGCATTTCGGCAATGCAGCCTGGCGCATGGCCTGGCATGTCAGTGCCATTTCTCAAACGACACGCCCTCTTGACTCAGGTCCAATGCTACTACTGCATGATTGCACACTTTGCAATTAGTCTCTTGTTCACACTTGACAGTGGTGGACATAGCTTTCAAGCCCGGCAGCTCGGGATAAACATGCAGCATGCTCGCAGCCGTCATGTCGCACACTGTCAAATTGCGTACATTGTTGCATAACATACTTGAATTCAGCATGGTGCTAAGCGCTTACAATGTGTTGAACACCACGCACGTCCATGTGTGAGCTTATATGAGTCTTGAACGCATTGCAGTGAATAAAGTAATACGAAGGGCGTGCACACAGGTGCTCATGAATCTGATCAACTGAAGCAAAACCTGTAGCATGCAAGCAAAGAGAGTGTCTGTTGTTGCTGCCTGCTTACCTCTTGCGCGCCTGCCCTATTTTTCTGCACATTTCCACCATGCAACTTGTGACCTTGCCAGCCTTGTACATGGATGCCAGCAACAGTTAGCATCTTCTGCTGCAGGACCACGATTTGCTGCAAGTGCCTCCTGGGCAGTGGTGGTCACCTCAGTCTGGCAGTCAGCAGCAAACCTGCAGCCATACATGACATGTGCTGTACTGGTTTCTGTATATATCCAGCAATAAAATGTTCAGGGCAATATAGGTAGGGATCAAGTATGAAGGCAAGCCATGCTTCTGCAACAAAGCTGATTTATTTTCTGATTGATGCTGCGTGCACCTGAGCACCACTGATACTTTGCATGACTGGTACCAGTGACTGAGTCAAGAAAAAGCTGCAGCTATTTTTTGGCTGAGGCAACTCTTGATCTAATTTGCGAAGCTCTCCCACAATCAAGATTTGTCTGGTCAAGATCAGTATCACTATGTATATTCAACAGATGAAAGTGCTACATAGTGACAAAAGAGGGTCATCAAGGTCAGGCAGCAGTGACGAACGACATTTAGATCTTCAAAGGTGTAGGAACACCGTGTTTGGGTTACATACAAATTTGCGTTACTATTTATGTTCGCTGTTGATTATTGTTTGGAGCGTCAGATATGCACAGATTCTCAGATTCACTTCCGCTGCCTTGGGTCCAGATTGTTGATTCTGCATTGCCTCTACTTGATTTTCATGAATGAATATTTTCGTCCTGTTTGGGTCCTGAACTTGAGCCTATATTCTGTTATTGTTTTTTTGTCCCCCGGGGGACAGGGCCCTGCAATATGCACATGGATGTTTTTTTCTGTGAAATGCATTCGGCCCCACTGCTGCAATACCGGGTACCAGGAGGCCGAGCAATTGCAAGGTAGCCTGGTCAAGCAGCAGTGCCTGACATTCTTTTGTGTAATCGCTGTGCGCCTCTTGAAAACATGCCCTGCAGGCTACTGAGATGCGCCAGGGCCCCAGTTTGTCAGGGCTACACTAGTAATGTACTGACACTCACGCAAGTTTGTGTGGCGTGCCCCGAAGGCCGTGCGCGGTTTTGGGTGCCTACCCCCCAGGGGCAAGCGGGGGTTGTACAGGCCTGATAGGGATTCTTTGGGGGTTCCCAGGGGTCTGCCTCCGGCCACTCAAGGTGAATGTTGTCGCGCTGGTGGCTACTCACAGGAGACTCCCGTGGAGAGCGACATCATACCGCATGTTGCCGCATCCAAGATTTGGGTTTGGAGCGGACAGGTCGCATCCAACGAGACAATCACTATGTGCCGTGAAGCCGGATCACCAATATTAAAACTCCACTACGACCCGGCTGCTCACACAAACCCCTGACTGGCCCATAGCACGCGGTGCCACACGAAGAAAGACAAACGCGACTGTGATGCAGACACAAGCGGCACGAGTACTGCGGGCGCATGCTATCTCGCGGTGCTTTGCAAATGAGGGTGGTTTGGGAGTTATAATCAGGTATATGCAGCTCAGGGAACCCAGTTCCTTTGCTGCCAAAATGATTCACACGTAATGAATTTCAGCTGTGGAGTGCACTTGGGTCCTGTGGTAAGTTGCATCCAGCCCATGTTCTGTCAGAACGTGAGTTACATCAGTTGCTAAATTAATTAGGTGTGACCATGGCTTGGGAGGGTGTGAAAATACAGACTGGCAATGGAGTCGACGTGTATGCCATGTTAATCCAGCATACATGGTGTGCTGCAGCTGTAGCAAGTGAGATCTGCAATTGTGGTGATAGCTTGCAATGTAAAATGAGCATATTGAGCATCTACAGGATCAGTTTGTCGCGCCACTCAATCCATCTATCTTTTGCGATAACCACAGATAAACACAGAGCGGGTCCTCAAAACAAGAATTTGGCGTTCTGAATGATGAAAATGGTACAAGCATTGGTTGGTGACTGGAAACAAACTGCTATCTGCCACAGGGTGCATTTCAACCAAGCCAAGAATCAAAAGCTTGAAATTATCAAGCATACATAAGCAGCAGGAATCAATGATTGAATAAACCTCCAAGTTGACCCGACCAAGCAAGCTTACATCAAGGGAAAACCAATGATGCAGCTGGGGTTGCTAGTGATGGGCCCATGTGGATTCAGATGGTTTTGGGATATGTGGGTGTGCAATTACACTGTTCCACTGCAGTCCTCAGACTGAGCATACGCAGACCATCATGTAGATGATGATCTCTGCTGACTTCAAAGAAGCCAGAACATGCTGAATTGTTTTAACACAGATCGCCTGATCAGCCTTCTTCAACCTTGCAGAGATTCCACACCTGTCCCTGCATTTGGTCATGAGCCTCAGTCCCTGGGTGTGTAGCTGCCAGTGGTAGAGTGCAGTGCACATTGAGCACAAGCATCTTCGAACCTGTGCTCCGTTAGACAAAGCTACAGTTCCACGAGGTTCTTGTCATGAGTCATGGCTCAAACATTGCACCAAATTGTGATCAAGCAAAATTTGCCAACCAGTAAGACTGCATCAGGTCTTTGAGGCTCAAGCTTCGCATGGCAGCTTGACCATCATGCTTTCAACAGAAGTTAGCGAGGACGTAACAATATCGAGCATGTTCCGACAATTGATTCACTTGTTTGGCAATTTGGTGCTGATGGTCTCAGATGTACACATGTGCAATGATCAATCTGAAAAGCCAAGAACCTGCCTGGCAAGAAGTTCAGGCTGATAAAAAAGATACAAAGGAGCTGGTGAAGAGGATGCAAGGGCTTGAATGAACATGCCAAAAACAACCTCCAACAGGCAAAGCAGACAGCAAAAACAGGAGATTGGCTATGCCAATTAACGTACCTGGGCAACAAGGCACTGCTTCACAGGCAACATCTCCAACCACATGCGTCAGCTGTGAGAAGTGTGGGGCATCAGCTGCAACAACGCCAACAACAGTTACAGCGCATCACCAAACAAAACCTTGAGCGCCAGCTCTACTGACCTGATGCTGCAGACAGACACAAACAGAGGCATGTGCAAGCACTTGCAAACAAAGCTGCAGCAGCAGAGCTCAATATAGGCCCAAGATGAATATGTGCAATCAGCAACTTTGTGTCCTCAAATCTTGAAGAATGATAAGGCTTGAGACTAAAGCTTAACATTAACATGTTGATGTTAATGTTAATGTCAAGATGAACAATGAACATTAAGCTGTCCTTCAAATGACATGTCATGTTCAACCCACGTGCGCAGCATTACTACGTATACAGGGGAGCCGGAAAGTCTTGATCAGGACATTTGCATGCATCACAGCTGTAGCAGTGTGACTCAGACTCAATCAACACATCAGCGCGAATCAGCACGCTCCTGAGCAAATGCATGCTCAGATTTGAACTGAACAGCTCAGGATTCTGGCGCATGCTTGCAGTTGAATATGAGCAGGTGCAAACTGTTCGCGCCAGCGAAGCGCCACCATCACCGTCTAAGTCAAAGTCATTAGGAATAGGATAGGCCAGACCCTGGCAAAATTATTTGTGTGGCAGTGCACTTTGCTCAGGAAGGCTATGCAAGCGGTTTGACAGAAAACAAAGTTGTGCTGACTGCACAGGCTCTACCTGTTCACAGGCAAGCTTTTGCAGGCAGCATGCCTTTGTAGCTTTCTGGGCAAACAGCTGCTGCTGGTTGTATGCTGCTTNNGCGCATGACACAGCTGACAAGACAGGCACCTCCTGACACCACTGCTTTTTGTGAAACAGAACTGCACGCTTCACCGATGCATAACTTGCGCTGCGACCGCTTTCGGCAGCTGTAACTCCGCATCAAGCAAGCTGTGTTGTTGAACTTTCTATGCTGAGTCGTACCGCCGCGCAATTGCATCGTTGCGCTGTCAGCATTGACTGCAAGCAGCATGGGTAGGGCA
The DNA here is from genome assembly GCA_002118135.1 of Trebouxia sp. TZW2008. NCBI lineage: Eukaryota > Viridiplantae > Chlorophyta > Trebouxiophyceae > Trebouxiales > Trebouxiaceae > Trebouxia > Trebouxia sp. TZW2008. The sequence continues at coordinate 44,525 of BDIU01000198.1, forward strand.
CTTGAACGGCCCTACTGTACAATGGTTCTTCGGGGGTTTCACGTGCTCATTTGGCTAGGGCCTGGACTCCAGGCCCTGGAGGTCAGGCGTGCGTCGCTTTGTGGACAGCCATCCAGATCAAACAGCCATTGTGTGTGGGTTAGACATTGCAGGAATTATTGACAGGGAGAAGGAACAGTACATGCATGATTACCACACAAGTGTAGAACAACGCAGCTTGCTGAGTTATAGAGTGTTGATCAGGTTGCCAGTTATCTGAGGCATGTTTCCTGCTGTTTCAATAGAAGACTGTTATCTAGATTGAGGTGTCAGTGCTTTGGATTACAGGTGGACATTGGGAGATTTCATCAAATCAGCAGAGAATGTAGGGTGTGCCAAGTTTGTCATGCCAATGTAGTAGAGGACGAGCAACATTTTTTGTTTGACTGCCCAGCATGTAGCCATATTCGAGTTAGGCACATGTCCCTATTCCAACATGAGGTGAACTCAGTAGCAACTTTGTTGAACACTAGCCAGCACAGCCTTCTTGGTAGATACCTTAGGAAATCTTTTTTTCATAGGAGGTACATTATGCGCAACCCAGCCATTGACATTACACGTTGCTTTAGGGCATGGGCACAGCAAGCTTGGCTGTCACATGCATTAGATTAGTATTGACTGACATTGTCTGTATGACTCCCTGCTGGGTCCCCATGACAGTAAATGGACAGTTGGTAGTTAACCGAGCAACAGCTCGGCTTACCAGTCGACGAGAGCGTCGACAATATAGTCGACTCGCGTCATAAAGGTGTCAGGTACAACTCGAGATTTTCGTGGAAGCGCTGAGCAGCACGCAACATATGGCGTGTGGCGTCGGCACGATGCTGAAGATTCTGCAGTCTAAGCTCACCGACTGACTAGCGCTTTGACATCTGCACCCAAATATTTTGAACTGCGGAGCCAAAGTGAAAACAGCGCCACATCATCTTCCGCATGCCCAGTAAGCCCCCTCATTGCCATGTCCATGCTTCAACGCCGGGTCCTCGCTCTTTCCATGTTTGATGTCAGCACTATTAAGGTGACTGGTGGCGGTCGCAGGAGCTCAACGGACGCGTCACAGCAAGTCGCCACATGCTGCGACTGCGCTCTGCCCTCTAAGCACTAGCCAACGACTAAGTCCACTAGAGGAGACTCATAAAGACATAGAGCCTGGTGTGAGGTAATGTGCATGTCAATGTGTACCTTCCATACATGTCAGCACTGGTAAATGTATCACAGACTTGCTTGAACTCCTCGTCACTGCTGCAAGTCTGCCTTGAGCAGGCATGCCTCTCTGAATGGTAGTACTTTACTTCACATGGCAAACTTTGTCAAACTTGGCTTATCAGGATGTATGTCCTCTGCAACCTTGTGTCTTCCTGACCGCAGTCGTGCTTCACCAACCATGCGTACACTTTAGCATCAACAGCCTGAGAGTTCTCCAAGTGTCGCACAGTAATCTTCCAGACCACATAGAGACTTGTGTTGTTGGGCATTTACACCCTTCAGGCAGACTGACTTACAATGTGTGGCTTGTAGAGCATACAAGTTAGGCAGACAGCGGTGGTCCTACAATCAATGTGAAATACTGTTTGTCCCAGAAGGCTCTGAAAAAGCTTCTGAGATAGCAGTGGTTGAAACTTGGCACGTCCCTCAGGCTGACCGTGAAGGCTCTTTCAAAGCTCATGACAGCCAGGTCAGTGTTTATCTGTAGCTTTTGCTGAGCAAACATGCTATGCCTGTGCACACAAAGCTGTTTTTCTGCAACAAGCAGGCAGGTGTCAAATACACAAAATGACAAGCCTTTGAGTGCTGCCATTCGTCAGCTAAATTAAGCCCACATGCTGTGCTATGTTTGCTTCTGTGGGGCTTCTGTGGTGACAGTACTAGAGTGCTTGTCTTCTTAAAGCGCTTTTTCCATGCAGGTTTCTTACCAGATGAGACTCAGTAATGACATTGAGGTCCATACAAAGATTTTTATTGTGCACACCCAACCTTGTGGGCAAGAGCCGGCTGGCGGCTCCAGTACGCAGAAGTACCAATGGAGCTGTGTGTCTAGAGGTAACGCACCATCTCCATCTGTCAGAGAAGTGCATGGCAACAACACTCTTCAAGTTTTTGCACCCAGTTGCTTGAGTCTGCTTTTGCGTTGAATGAGTCTCAGCTATAAAGCAGTCAGAACAAGCCTGTTATGCCTCCCCACACCAGCTGCTGAAGCGTTGACGGTGCATCAGCAACATGCGTGAATAATTCTGACATGGACATGGACTGGGCATGATTGCAATCATGAATTTGCCCAATGTCTGCAAGCCTGCCATTTGTTTTGGCTGATGCTGGCAGGTGAGTGTAACAGGGGTTGTGAGGGGCCTATATTGCGGGCCCTCAAACGCACAAGCCTTGTGCACAGCAAAAACTCAGGTTCAGACAGCACTTCCATGCGCAGCACAGTCAGCAAAAGACATGTCAAAGATGCTAGGTATGCTCAGTCTGGAGCCAATTGCCGTGTTATGTGATGAGTTTGTCCATGCCAGGTCATGCATGTCTACTTTGCCTTGACTTGGGAGCACCTTGCACCTTCAACCTGCGTGTGGTTTGGCTAGCTTGCTCAAGGATGCCTGTGCTGGTGATCACATCATGCACACAAAGTTTGCTCTTGAGAGTTTGCATGCGATCCAGTGCTTGTTTTGGACCAGCTTCGCACAAAGCTGCACGTGGCCTGGCGCTGCCAGTGTCAAGACTTCTGCATGTTGTTCAACCACTGTATGGGCAATTGATTTTTGCTTTCATTATGCTACCTTGCAAGCCTAGTGCAAGCATAGACTCAGGTTTTGAGGCGAGGAGCTCTTAAGCTTGAGCTAGTACGCTTGCTCCGGCCTATCTCAGGTACACTATATCAGCAGACAATAACATAAAATTACTGATGTGCCATGGTGCAGGTATGTGCACTTTTCCATAGACGAGGCCTGTACACACATCAGGGTCAAGAGCTTGAGGCTCGTGGCGGGTGTGTATGACAAGTCACAGAAGCAGCTGTTGGGAACAGCCTGCTCTCTGCCCATTCGAGTTGTGTCCAACAATGATGCACCTGGCGGGGCTGCTCACATCACGCTTTCAGCAAGTATCAGGTGATCTTCAGTCATGCTACGCGCTCGTTTGTGTGGGTGAAAGCTGACATGTAGAGCAGAGCAGGGCAGAGCAGAGCAGAGCAGAGCAGAGCAGAGCAGAGCAGAGCAGAGCAGAGCAGAGCAGAGCAGAGCAGAGCAGAGCAGAGCAGAGCAGAGTAATTCATTCTGTCATAGGGACCCAGCAGGAGGTCATACAGATTGCGTCAGTTCAAATTTGATGCTAATCTATTGCATGTGACAGCCAAGCTTGCTGTGCCCTGCTCTGAAACACATTGAGATGTCAATGGGTGTCAATGTTTGATGAAAATAGCATATCTTCCGTGCAGGCTGTGTCAGCTAGTCTTCAAAAGGTATATATGCTACAGAGACATCTGCATGCTGAAACAACAATTATTGCCTAGCCCAAATGTGGCTATATCCAAGACATTCAGACAAGAAGTGCTGTTCATCCTCCACCACTTTGGCAAAGCAAACTTGGCAACCTCTGCAATGCCTACTGATTTGCTCAAAATGTCCAATATCTACTTGCAATCCAAAGCATTGACACCTCAGCTTATGTGCAGGTCAATGCTATGTTGAATTTGTACACATGAGCACGCTTACACTGTGTCCCTCTAAGCTGATGTGAGTTGGAGGCATCCATAGCAAGCTGATGACTTCAACGTCGCAATGCAGGCTTCAGTAGATACACGCTGATCTATTTGTGGCTCTTGTCGTGCAGCATTTGTGCTGTTGATCTTTGCCCTTCCAGATTGCCTTGCATTGTGTGGAGGAAACAATAAGGGGTCTGTCGGGCAAAGGACTCGCACTGTCCGCAATGCATTGTCACCAGTCATCAACCATATTGCTTTGGCGTTCAGGAGATGTAAGCTTAGCATGACTCCAGGCAAATATGTTGCAGGATGCAGAACCTGATGCTGTGACTTGTTTTGCCCTGTTTCCTGCAGGAGGGACTGGTCAGGATGGCAGGGAAGTCGCCTACGCAGACAGCTGCTCCCTTTGTCAGCAATCACATCACCAGAAGACGCAGACCCTAGTGATGCTGCTGCTGATTACCTTGACAGCCTGCCCTTGTGTGAGCTTGGCCCACAGGGCTCTGATCAGCACACTCACAAGCAGAATGCTGCAGTGCAGCTTGCTAAATCGCTGCCTAAGCATGCACTTCAGATCCAGGTAAGCTGCATCTTCACTCTACTCCAAAGAAGGTTTGAACGACACAAGTGGCGCTTGCCGCATGCTCAGCTTGACTCTGTTGCACAAACGTGAACAAGTACTTTACCAGAAGCTATGAATGCTCATGAATGTCAATGATTTCGTCATTGGCACTGGCATAGCTTTTCCTACACCCAGCTTGACTCTGTTGCACCAACATAAGCAAGTTTTAAACCATTAGCTACGAATGTTTATGAATGAGTGTTCCTGTGGATGACATCAGCCTTGTTTTCAGCTGGTGCTACATGCACAACTTACAGGTGGCTCTGCACACTCAGATTGCAAGAGCTTGCCTGGCTGCCTACAGGCACATACTGCGGTCCCTACCATTAGTTTGAGTCCACCCACAGTCAACAGCAGTGTGGCTACAGAGAATAGCTTGCACAATCAGCTTGCTAGCTGCGCTCATGCAGGTAATGAAGCATAGTCACGGCTCCTGCCAAGTTGTTCCGCTTGTACCAGTTTTGCTCAATCATTTTTCAAGACTTTTGTGGTGTCTAGGTCTGCCTCAAGAAATAGCCTCTGCAGTTGGGCCTCAGCAAAAGCAGTCAAGTCACATTCTCCCCTCATCGACTGTCCCACGGGACACCCCAGCTAGAACCCACCAGCGCCATGACCCCCATGAACAGCCATTGCCTTTTCCTCACTCTCCGCTGCTGGCGTCCGCTTCCTCTGGGCTTGCACCTTTTGAGGATGATGTGCGAGGATTTGCAATGCAGCATCTATGCAGACAGCAACCAGCCTGTAGCTTGCACAGCGGAATTGCTGCGACTGAAAATCATTTGGATGCTGTCAATTCAGATCCTGCTCTATGCATGCAACAGCAGAGACCGCTATGTCATGAGGGCAGAAGTGGTATGGTCTCACCACCTATTCTGGGCTTGGTGAGTCAGGCGCAAAGTGGCTCAGCATCTTTCAGCAGTACAGAGCGGCACAATGGTTGCAACAGTCCTGACAGGCAGCAGCAGCGGTCACAGGCGGTTCAAGGGCATATGTTGGCTTCCAAAGCAGAGCTAGAAGACACTCGGCTAGTAAGTCATCGTGGCAAATCTGGCAGATGCTGCATAATTTGCTTGTACAATGTGTTGTTTTGGTTTCTCATTGCCATGCTTTGAGAGGAACACACAGTAATGCCAGCTGGAATCTATACCTGTGCGTGCCAAAGGTATCTATCAGTCAGCAAAATCTTGCACTTTAGCAGTGCTTGCCATAACCAAGATCTAGAATGATGCAAATACATAGCATTTGCATGCAGGGTCAAGTTGGACCACCTGGTTTCTTAATGGAGAGGCAAGGACTGAAGCGCAAGCAGAGTGGTGACATGACAGACTACGCAAGCAAACTTGACATTGCCAACATCCAGAGAGAGTTGCTTTTCATGCAGCATCAGCTGCAAGTCTTGCGTATGCAGTACTATCAGCTGCACCAAAAGTGTCAGACATCCATCCTAGGGCCCAACAGCAGCATGCAGTTTGGCACTTTGGCAGCGCAGCCTCATTCATGGGCAGGCATGTCAACAATGCAGCACAAGCGACATTCCCTCTTGACTCAGGTATTGCTACTGCTGCTTTGCATTCATGCTTTCCTTCAACACGCGTGCAAAACAGGCTCAGCAGGCCCAGCTTCTTATGTGCTGGAACGATCATTCCGTCCAGTACTTTGTACGCTTTGTATGCTTCATGGTAGGTCAACTCAGTAAGTTTCGGGCAATGTATCTTTGTGCATAGCATGTGCTTGTGAGTACTACTGAGTGCTCCAAGCTACATTATTGCTGCAGCTTTTAATGATGTATGGCACAATTGTGACATTGAGCACGCTGCAGTCCCTGAGATCTTGAACATGGACGCAAGCAATTTGCATAGGAGAGAAGTTTGTTGCAAGAGCATGCTTTTCCTGCTGCTTGCTGACTTAGCCCGTCCCGGGCAATGTTGCTTGCTTCTGCAGCCACTGCCTTTGCTGACGCGACGTGGCGGCACAAGAATGTCAGCTTGTGAGATTTGCTCATGAGAAAGAACTTTACACCGTCGTCTCATTTGCTGCAGGATTATGACTTGCTGCAAGTGCCTCCTGGGCAGTGGTCGTCACCGCAGACATTGCAGCAAAGCAACCACTCCCAGCCACAAAACCACCCATAGCCTGCACTGCAAATGTGCTTTCAAGATGCAGAATCTGTGGTGAGTATTATGAAGATGAGAGACTCTTGCATCAAGACTGAAGTCATGGGACGATGAGAGATACATCCTTACATTGCTGGAGAGGCAGCAATTCCAGAAGAGCTGCTTTGCTTTTGAGTAGCGTGTGCTCACACAAATAAAGTTGACCTAGAATGCTAGATGATCTGTAAGCAAATTTTGAGATTGGGGAAGCTGCGACGAGGATTCATGGTGTTCTAGCTGGCAATGCAATTGCCCTTTTCCTTTTGATAAAGCCTGACTTTCAGATTTGACTGACATGGTCATGAATGTAACTGGTCATTATCGATTACTTGTATATATCATAACTACATCTACTTTTGGCATCAATTCAGTATAGTCGGATATTGCATGTTTCAACAATAGCAACACAGTAGCAAGTGGAGAGCTCCTGCAAGCATTGTCAAGGGTTATGATCAGGCTGTGGAGAGGCTCTTCAGACAAGGTGCAAGAAAGCTGCCCAATATTCTGTGTATTCTTTTGCCAGTCAACTGTATAGATCCATCGGATTGTTCGAGGAAAGACAGCAAGGAGTGCATGTAATGCTCTGTTCATTGGTTGGCAGCAATCAATGGACACATATGTGCATTCAATCTGGGCGTAGATCAAGGACAGCAAGCCTACATCAACAGCTAGAGATGCAATGGCAATGCCATGGTGTTCAAATGTATGTCTTTGTCAGCATCATGAGACAGCTGCTGCAGGCTCTAAAGATGGGTCCGTGGGCAGGTTGACACATTTGACACAGAGCAGAGAGTGACCTGTCAAGATACATGAGGTGTTGCGACACTATTACTATTGTCGCAACACCTTGACAATAGTAATACTGCCTGTTGAGCAGGACATCTTGATTTATAGCAGCTTTGCTGTTGTGTTATTGCAGCTGGACAATTGTAGCAGCATTCTTGCCTGCATTTCTGCCTCTGCGTATTCTCTGCATTGGCAATCAGCTATTCTTATGTGAATCAATATATTTGTGTACATTGCTAAGTACACATTGCTGTGTTTTCCAGAGTTAGTAGTTTGAACTACTTTGAATTTGAGCTCTAGATGTACTGCAGTTAGGCTGAGTCAGTACTCAGTGCATTGTTTGCACGCTTTGGCGCGGGCCATCAATCATCCCTTTTTACCAGGAATCATTCCTTCACATGTGAAGGTATAAAACTGAAGCCTTTGCCAGCAGGCATATGTCTGCTTATCTCAGCCACTGTCAGTGAGGGACCTAGCCAATGTAGACCCCTGATTAGGCAGCAGCAAAGACGACTAGTGTTGCTGTCTGCAGCACTCATTCAGCCGTTATCCTTGTAGTTATTAGCCTCACGCAAAAGTTTTTCTGTTGCGCTACTCTGTTTCACAGAGCATGCAGTTTAGCGTGACACATTCGCTGACACAGCTAAGCATGTCACGGAGCACTTAGTTGCCTGTTTAGAAGCATGAACGCAAGCAATCATTCGTACACTATACACCACTGTGTGTGCTAATATCCAGCTCTGCTGATGTAGATAAATCACAGGAGACCGCTGGCAGAATCACATGCAATAAGCATGTGACACTTGTGT
>BDIU01000199.1:0-233508 GCA_002118135.1 Trebouxia sp. TZW2008
GATTTGTGCAAGCTGATGGTTGTTTTCATGTAAGTCTTCAAAAATCTAAAAAGAGTAAGCACAGTATAAAATTCCTTCCAACCTTTTGTTTAACCCAACTAAACTAGCCAGGGCACCATGTCATGCGTCTACATCAGCACACTGGAGGCACCAGTCACGTCACCTGACAAAACGCATCTTTGTTGCATTGATCAAGCGCTCTGCTCTTGAAGAGCACAGAAGGGACGCGGTCTGTCTGAGGCCTCCCAAACACGCTCAATGGCGTCGACCCTTTTTTTTCTGTTTTTTGGGTTAACCGCCATGCATATGCGGATTGTTGCAGCTGTAGCAATCAGCTGCTCCTCATGCATACTGCACAAAAGTCTGAGAGCTTGGGTGCATGTATGGCCACATGGCAGTAAACGCTTGCGATTCAAGGTCAGCCACAGTTTGGTTATAAAGTTGCGCAGATGATTGCAGCAAGGTCATTGACAAATCAAGCATGGTTGCTGCTGCACCAACTTTTTAAATGACAACAGAATGTCTTCTGCATTCAGCGATGTTGAGTGTTTTGGAAGGGTAATGGAGACAACTGTTCTGGCCAGTGCAAGATGCTGTGACACACTGCGACACTGTGCAGCAATATGTACACCTTACATGTAGCTACTATAGCAGGCATGTTGTTGGTGCCGCCCGATATGTCACACAGATCTCAGATCTCTTCTGCGTGCAGGGATATTGACATTTTCAGGAGGGTTCTGGAGACAAACGTCCTGGGCGTTCATGCAGTCACACAAGCTTTCCTACCACTACTCAGCGCTGGCAGGAAAAAGACTGTCATCAACGTGTCATCCTGTTTAGGGTCACAGGGGTTCCTGGTAGGTGGTAAAACCTCTTTTGCAGTCAGGCTACCTGCAAGCTCGGCACTTGTATGCTCAATCATCACATGTCTACTCAAACGCCACATTTTGACAAGTCATCATGTTGATGACAGTACCACTTGAAGATCTGGTCTTGCTTAGTCATCCTGCAATTGCCACAAATACAGCAAAGATGGAGGGCATTCTCAAGTTAAAGCTCTGCATTGTGCTCACGTGATTGGGCATAAGAAATCACACTCACAACACGCACAATGCTTCTGCAAACTGTTGCCTCTGTATGGATGCACCTGAAAGCAAATTGCTGCCTCATCTCAATCTGCTGAGTTGCTGTTGATGACTTACATCCTGCAGATATGATGTAAGAGTGCTGTCTGCATTGTGATGCTAAGTCTGACACGTCGCTCACTCCTATTTTGCCTAATCTTCACTAGTAACCACAAGGAATGTGAAGAGGCCAAGCAAATATGATGATGTCAAGGCTGCCCATGCTGCATGCAGTGGTCTAACCCTGCAGCATTTGAGAGCAGCGTGAGAGTCGTTGGAAGTTACAAGGCCTCCAAAGCTGCTCTCAACATGTGTAAGCTTTTTCCTCCTCATTGCATGTGATTCAACTGCTGCATGGGTTTCATGCAGTTTTGTGCCCACAAGCTTTGTTGGCATTGCTGTTCTTGGACACTGCACAATAGCCAAAGAAGGTCTGCTCTCAACATGCGTAAGTTCACCGCTCCTCATCGCATCTGACTCAACTGCAGCTTGGTCAGTATGCAGTCCTTTGCTGGCCATCTCAGTTGGCATTGCTGTAAGCTTTCTTGAACAATGCCACAGCACATCATATGCCCCAATCAAAACGAGATTTGGCTTGAAGCCTGCAAAAGCTGTACCTGAGTTGATGTCATGAAATCCTCCGCCTTTCAACTCAAAGATTCAATCCTGAGCTGATTGGAGCACTGTCTGTCTGCTTTGGGAGCATCAGCATGCCCTAAATCTGACTTACTGTTGCCGGTAAATTTGTTGCAATTCATCCTGCTGCCACTAACCTGTCATGGCAGCAAAACGTGATTGGCACAGGATGCTAGCAAAAGCGATCACAACACATACGGAATTGTGCACTTTGAAGCTCAAGAAAGCTCCCATCTCTCGCTCAAAGCATTGGGCAGATGCCAGTACAAGTGTTTGTGTCACCTTCTTTCTGTAAATGCAGTGACGCTGTGCTGGGCACAAGACATTTCAGCTGAGCAAGGCATCACATTCATATCTCTGCATCCAGGAGTTGTGACCACCAACATGGGAGCAACTTTCATTGAGTGCGTTTTTTCCTTTGCTGTAGCACTTCATCTTTGGTCTTGCTCAATGCACAAGCCGTATGCATTGCTGCTTGCTAACGACTTGCGTCATGTATGCGCCATGCACAATGTGTGATTGAGTGCAATCAGCATTGTTGTGGCCAGGAGTGTACGTTGTCATGATCTTTACATTGCTGAGATCTGGATGATGCATGTCAGGACTGCTCAACCTGCTCATTGTGCCATTCAGTCGAGACCTGGAAATGTAGTTTTTCATTACAAGCAAAAGTGCGTCTGTGTCACAAGTGTGCTGTCATCAACTCATGACAAAGCTTGCTGCATCAACACTCTGTCATTATGCTTAATCTGGGGCATCTCATTTGCTAGCTACATTTTATCTGATGTAGGTGCCAATCTATACTGAATGTCATGCCTCTTTGGTGACTATACCTCTTGTATGGCTGAGATTCTGCTGATGCATGTGCTGCTTGACCTGTTCATTGCGCAGATTCCGTGAATCCTAAGTCCTGGGAACACAGTCATTTGTTGCAAGCAAAAGTGCTTCTGTGTCTTAGGTGTGCCGTCATCAGCTCATGACAAAGCTTACAGCAGCTTGCTGCATTGACACACCATAACTATGCTGTATCTGGGGCATCTCATTTGCTATTCACATTCCATCTGATGTAGGCATCAAATTACACTGCGTCACTATGTCTCTTAGGGTTTATGCTGTTTTCTGCGCAGGCACGGCAAGCTTCGCAGTGAAGCAGTCACTCTGACACCTCCTCAGACATGAAAGCTATGCTTGCTTCAGGCAGCGATTTTTATTTGTGTGCATGCAATGACTCCGCATTGCTTGGCATTTACAGGCAGGCAAAGCTTGACAGGGAACTAATCATTCAGTCACTCTACCCTCACTCCGTCAGCAAAAGTCATGCTCACTGAGGACAGCATTAAAGTGATTCACACACAGTGATTATGCTTGTGTCTGGCATTTGCAGGCAGGCCAAGCTTCACAGTGAAGAGATGAAGGCCATAACCCTGACGCCCACTCAATCAGTGGAAGCCATGCTCAAAGTGATTGCTCAAGTGAAGCCAGAGGATAGTGGCAAGTATTTGGATTACAACGGGGAAGTCTTGCCATACTGAACCTTGGATACTGTTCTGTTGTTTCAGCAAAAATTGCAAGAACTGCCAGTAAACCTAGCATGCAACAGTGCTGATCACTGCAACAGATCCGGGCCAGGCTTGACTGTTTACAGACGCAAAACCTTCTGAAAGCTTCTTGTCAACGACACTTTGCAGCGTCACGAGTGTGGTGGTGCTGCTTGAGCACTGTGAGAGGATCGTGAACCCAGCCTGCAAGTCTCAATCGAGTTGATGCAAAAGTACTGATAATTAAAAGCTTCAGACATGCTGAGCATATCTGGCTGCAGCAGTTTGATGCATGCTCTCATTCCCATCCTTGTGCTGAGCACAAAGGGATCGTTTGCATTACTCTGGGGTATCTTGATGCAACAGCAGACGCATCACACAGCTACATGCATATCAAGGTTGCAATTGTGTCATGTCATTCCTGCAGTTTCAAAAATCGCTTTTAAAGCAGGATTTTGAGCACAGAATCTGAGTAACGCAAAATTCTGCAGAGAATGGAGCAGCTCGCAAGACTTGCAAGCATATCTAGCAGGGAGTGGGATTATCTGCTCATGAGCTGTTCTGTCACAGGAGCACTGCTTTTCCAGGCATCCAGGCAGGCAGGCCGGTCCGCGAGAGGTCATGATACAATGTACGCGCGCTTGCAGCTGTTTAGCGACATTACTCACGGTCTGCGCATGCAAAAAGCAAAGCCTTGCAGAGAAAGGTGCAGTGGAGTTGAGGGCCCTTGCTGAGAGTGGATGCTCTTCTTCTTCTCAACTTTATGAATGATTGGCAGTACGAACGCACAGCTCGCTTCACAAACGCAACTGGAAGGCAGCGCAGCGGTCGATCCGCTGCACGTGCAGCACTCTTGACCTGCTAGTGTTGTCTGTGATTGCAGAAGCTGGTGTAGCTACAAGTCGTCTCAGTCTTAGTGTTATACACTGAAGTAGTATCCTTGGTCAACAGCCAAACATGCAGGCTCAAAAGATTGCCGTAGGCCCTCCTCAGCAGCAAGAGATGAGCACGAAGCTCTTGGTGGCAACCAGCAGCAATATGCCATCCGGCAGCGTACCGGTAAGTCCGGTCTCAAGATTGCTCACAGTGTCAAGTTTTTGAAACGTCACATCGGTTTCCACTCGTGCTATCAGCGCGTTGTTGGACCGCAACGTACGTCTTATGTATATCATGTGTCGCAGACGAGAGCAGAGCCAGTCGGCACTGGCATGTTTGCTGCTTTGAACACGGTCCACGTGCAGTACAGAGGGATGTTCATCGAGCAGTTCAAGTGCAAGTGCCTCCTCTGCGGAGGTGGACTGAAGGAGGCAAGTTCGCTAGCCTTCATGCTGCTGCTTCATTTTCCTCGTCGTTGCTTCTGTGCCGGATCACCAACAACTGCTATGTGATTGGAACTATAGCCTCACTTGTGACTGCAGTACCTTGTCAAGCCATGTGTGAGAGGCTTTGCTGAGATGCCAACTGACAATGAGTTTGGCGCTGGAGAGCTTTCTCTTGTGGTGGATGACTACAATCCTGGATGTGACTGCCTGTGCCTGCCAGGATGCTTCAAGAGACTCACACTGACTGCAAAGGTGTTGACATCTCAGCTTTTACACAGCGTATATATGTGCTTGAATTCCGATTCGTGTTGGCAACTGACACGGCAATGCATGATATGCTCCTTGAGTCCAGACCTGAATGTGATCAGGCAGCTATGCAATTGCAGTCTCACTCTTATAAGCATGTATGTTGCATGCTGCACTCTGTCCTGCTCACATGTGAGTGAAGATGCCATTCATGGCATTTTGCAAGCTAATTTGCTGAAGTGAAACTTTGGGGATTTAGGCTCTCAAGTCATTGGGTTGCAAATGGCAGAACTCGTCTTTTTGCTTGTCCATCTTTCATTACTTCATATGAAATTGTGCTGTAAAGCAAGACTTGCTTGATCCTCCTTGCACCTGTACTAGGATGTATAGCTGGCATCATCAGCGCTGAATCCACTTTGATTGTTTTGTTGCACTTCAGGACAAGTACAATGGGCTGAGCTTCACCATGGAGAGGCCTAGGGGGTGCCCCTGCCCCTTCCTGTGCTGGCCCTTCAACTGCACCATCATCAACCCCCTCAAGATGTTTGTGCGCTCAACTGACGGTGAGTGAAGATCACCTGTTTGTTTCCAAGCAACATGTGCCTGCAGTCAAATGGTAAAGCGCAAACATCTCACATCTTCTTGAGCTCTGCAAGACTCCAGCCTGTCAATGCTTCGTGCACTCATCCCCTTGTGATGACGCGCTGCTTTGCAGACAACGCAACCAGCAAGCACAGGAGAAGGCAGTCACACCGTTGCAGAGCTGACGTGCTGAAACACCCAAAGCAAGTCATACACTGTTCTTAGCAAGCATACATTGTGCAGCTTTTGTGCAAATGACCAACACAGCGCAATCACAATGTGCAGGTGATGTGCTGGGGTACTCAGAGCAGGCGACCAAGTGCTGCAACTGCAGCCGCTTCATCAAGGTCTTTGACGCTGCTGGCCACCACGTCTACACCCTGCAAGGTACACCCCCAACATACTCCCAGTTGGCCCCACCTGCTTGTCCTTGCTAAGTGCTGATTGATGCATTTTGTAACAACAGTGATATTTACGGTCAAAAGCATTGACGCTGAACTTGTATGGTACAAGACTGCTTTGAAGCCCAGTTGTTGATGGTCCCATGACAATGCTAGACAGCAGGTATGCCTCGACCTTTGCAAATGTTTTGCTGACAGAATCAAGCAATTCAAGGCGTACCTTACAGTGTCTCTTGCGTGTGCTTTGAACAGCAAAACAGCGCTCATTCAGCAATGCCCTCTATGTCCACCAGCACAAACTCCCTGTACACACTTCTCCAGTCTTGCAATTGCACAAAACAGCCCTGTGTGCTGCAATGCTGGGACAGTTCAAGCCGTAAAAAAGGTATGCTGACAATGGCTGAGCTGAACCAACTGCCAAGCTATAGTCTTGACCCAACGTTATGACCGTTGAGCTGAGGCCAAAGCTCTGATGTATTCCTGCCTTCCTTTGTGCATATGTACCTGCAAGCTCTTGCTTGAAGTATGAAGGTCTCTGCAGTATATGACACTGATTCTGAAGCCCTGGTATTCCTCAAACTGACAAGCCATAGTGCATGAGCGGCAAATGATGTGTTGACTCTTGTGTTGTATGTTCTGACTGTATATGGTGACCTGCAGAGCCCTGCTGTGAGCAGTGCTGCTTCAGCATGTATCAGCCCACAGATCCTACATTGACCTTTACTATGTTGTGATGTACTGATTGCATGTGATGCAATGCAGAGCCTTGCTGTGAGAAGTGCTGCTTCAGCACGTGCCTGCCCAACTGCTGCTGCAAGAAGAACCGGGTGTCCATTCACCCCTTCAATGACCAGAGCCTCACTGTGGGAGAAGTCGTCCACACCTACCCAGGCTGTGTCAAGTCAGTCCCCTCACTCACTGTTCCCCATACACTCCGCCTTGTTCACTTTCTGCCATTGCTGGATGCCAAATATGAAAAAGACCTGGACATGTCAAGTCATATTGCTGCTCCGCTGATGATGCATTGCCGAAAGTGTGTGTACAGCATTGCCAAAAGTGTGTTCAAATCATTGCCGAAAGTGTGTGCACCCTATCCTGTCCACAGGGTTGTGTCGTGCATATGTACACCTGATGTGCTGAGGTTCCTCGCATTCCAGTATCAGACTGACTTCTCAGTAGCCTGTCATCACAACTTGCTTTCATATCGCATGTCTAATGCAGTCCTAGTCAATGATGCATGACGTGTCAGTCCTGCTTACGATGATAGCCCTGCAGCAAGCAAGCGCATGAACAGTCACCCGCAAAGCTTACAGCAGCAGCAACTCAATCAGCACCTTGTGACAGCAACTTAAACGCTTGCACAGTAGCATGCAAGCATGGTGCTTGAACAGGAAGCTGCCAAGTTGTGTATGCTGATGGACTGTCTGTCATCAAATGTTGCATAGAGGTCATGCTGCTCCGGGGCCACAAACTTGTTTGTCATGCCTTCTGCACCACACACATCATTATCTGGGCAAAGTCACTGACGCATTGTGCTGATAGCAAGTCTTGCTGCTCTGGAGCCGAAACCCCCTATGCAATACAATGGCTATGGGCAAAACACATCAGCAATCTGAGCAGAGTCATTGACACACTGTGGTTGCTTGCAGGTCTTGCTGCTCTGGAGCCAGGAACTTCTTTGTGGCTTTCCCTCCCCAAGCAGGTCCAGACCACAAGGCAATCCTCATGGGCGCTGCTTTCTTAGCCAGCTACCTGTGGTTTGGCAACTGGTAGTGCCGCTGACTGTGGCATTCCGGCAGCAATGGCGCTTCAACAATTTCAAGCCGTTGTGTTAGTGATGCTGACTGTGGTGTCAGAGCAGCAATGGCAGCTGCTGTCATTGGCTCTAAGGCGTACTATGCTCATGACTGGTCTAGATGATGTTGGTTACTCTGATGTTGGCTGCTTTTGCCTTTTGCAAGGTACAATGCAATGCCAGATGACTTGTCACTTTTCTCTGTTGACGTTGACATCTGTGTGCAATAAAAGACAATGCTTGTTAGGCACTAGGCCATTGACATATCCATGTTAACAGATCTGTCATGATACCTCTTAGACTGATTTGGGTGTGTGTGACTCCTGGGCAAGGTCATTCATTCTGCAGCATTGCGCTGCAGACTGGATTCAGCTTGTATAAGGAAATTGACGAGACAGCTGTTGCATGAAAGTACCACCAAAAAAGCAGATCATCTTCAGTCTTGCAATGTAACATTTGTTACGCTGCATGCGACCAAAGGCATGTAACTTTATGAGATGCACCTGAGGAATGAGCTGTGCAGCATAACGTGAAACATCAACAACCGTATGATTGCGCTGAGCAAAATGCAGTGTGTGCAAGTTGTCGCTATAGCTTGAGGGGAAGCTTCGTTGGTATTGAGTATTTTACAAGAAGAACATCACATTCAGAAATGTCAGAAGTTGCTGTGCATCTCTTCAAAATCCAGTTCAAAGTGGGAACAGAGCAAAAGTCTGCTGGTAAACACAATAATGAAAGTCAGTGCCAAGTCATACAACAACTTTGTACTTCAATACAACCGTAGCAGCAAACAGGACGATCCTTCACGCGCGGACTGCCAAGAGCAACGACTGCGTCTTGGCATCAGGCTTCAGGTAGATGTACGGCTAAACGAGACTATGATGGAAGCTTCCAGCTGCACATCTAGTACACGACTGTTGCACGACGGCGTCCGAATCCGAAGCAACCTGGCCTGGCGCCTGCCCTGTTGTGGTGCATCCCCATTCCACCGCCGGTTGTGGTTGTTGTGGTGGTGGTTGTTGTGCGCCTGCCTCCAAACATCATCCTGAGCCTGTTCATCATCATACGGGCCTTGAAGGTGGCACTGCAGGCAGAAGAAAGCGTCAGTCCCGAGAACTTCGCAGTGACGGATCGACTTGTCGTGCGCGAACTTCACTGCAGCGCACGCTGCCCAACGACGCTCACACGCAAACAACAACACGTCAAGTTCTTGAGCAAAGCAAGCAAAGCATGCAGCACGAGGCAGTCAAGCACAGGAAAGTGAACTGGTACAGCGCAAAGTACTTACACGCTCATGACTGTAGTTGGGTTGGATTGAGTACGGATGAGCAAGGGGTGGATCTGAAGGCGAAGGTGTTGCTGACTGAGTGCACAGGAGCAAGAGGACAGTCGAGCTGTTTGCGAGTTTGTTGCTGGAGCGGCCTGTCGAGATGGGATTTATACCGGATGCAGTCACATGCCAGGTGTCCAGTCATTCCTCCGCTGCTCGTGAAGCTGCTTAGTCAGCAGGGCGCGGACACCCATCCAGCTGCTTGGGACGCTCCGCGGCCCCATACAGATTTCAAAATTTGCTTTCGCTCAGCCTGGACAGCTGACATTTTGTGAAGCATGCTCACTATTTTGGCACACGCTTGCTACGCAACATGTTGAGCAGCAATTGCCGGCTTAGAAACTGATGTATAATAGTTGACACTGTCACTGACAGCTGCAACCGTACTTGGAAGTTTGTACTGGACACATGATCATGTGATGATAGTGCACAGTCCTCACAACTATCAGTACAGTAAAACGATTGGGATTCTCTTTTGTGCAAGACAAGCAAAACCACACTGCATCAAAATGTTGCCTGGAGCATACTGACACCATGTGATACACATCTGCTGCATGACGCCAACAGCAATGACCTGACCATGCCTATTGGACACCTTGGGTAAAGGCCACAGTCTCCCTTTGCTTCTGTCCTGAGATCTAGAGTAAGCAGAAGACGACTTGCAGCTTTTGAGGCTTCAACAGCTGAAACGAGCTCGTTCGAAAATTTTCAGCATCTTGAAATTAACTTACAGCATTTGATCTTTGCTAATTGTATTGCTCTGTGACTCAACGCTCTGCATGTACATAGTCTACAAAGATGAATTTCTGCCTCATGACACCACACTGCCATGATGCAACCACCCCAAGCACAGCCATTCCCAACAGGGCTGTCCATGTGACGGCACTAGCGTGACCTGCCCCTGGTGCTGCAGCTGCTAGCAGGGCACTTGCAGCCACCAGCCCTGCTGAGGCTCTCTGCCCCCATGTGAACACCTGTAGCGCCTGCATTGTGCAGAATAGTCCACAAGCTCAGCCAAGAGGGAAGAGTGACAGATCCTGCAATTGACAGGCATGCACACAAGCAGTCTGTATCTTCTCAGAAGCAGAAAGAGGTCTTGTCTGTAATTTCTGAGAAGAGGAAAGATGTTGTAAGCAGAAACAAGACAAGGACAAGGACGCCTAGCATTGGCTGGTGTGCTGCCTGAATCTGCACAGCAGCTTTCTGCAGAATGCAAAGCAGAAGCACACTAGAGTTGTTTGCTTTTTAGATTGCAGGCTAGGGTGCAGACAAGAGAAAAAAAGCGCCAGCATAAGGAGCAGCAGCAGCCGCAGAAGCAGCCACAGCAGCAGCCGCAACAGCAGCAGCATACAAAGCAACAAGACCGTACCATGCTGCATTGCCTGCAGTGCTTGGTGTGCTGGTTGTATCTGTCTAACAGTTGTTCTCTTGACCAGCTGGGTTGATACAAATGGCTTGGTAAGGTGTTTGTAGGCCAAGGTATGGGGCCTGCCAAGTCATGCAGCCAATGCCTGAAGGCTATCACCATCTTGTCCATTGATGTTGGCATGAAGTAGCGCTGTCTGCCTGCTCCTTGCCTCAGCCTAGCATCCTGCATTATGATCAAGACAAGCACTCAGGCAGCAACCTCATGCTTGGTGGTGTCTCAGCAGGATGATGGAGGGGTCCTGCCAAATCATGCAACCAGTGCCTAAAGGCTATCACCATTTTGTCCATTGATGTTGGCATGAAGTAGCGCTGCCTGCCTGCCCCTTGCCTCAATTTGGCATCCTGCAGTAGAATCAAAAATCTGTTTAGCCAAGTTGGGCAGCTAACACCTAGGAGGGTAAAATCTGATTTGTGCATGGATGTTGGCATGAAGAAATGCTGCCTGCCTGCCACTTGTCTCAGCCAAGCATCCTGCACTGTTGTCAAGACCAGCATTTCATGCTTGGTAAAATCTCATGCTTGGTAAAATCTCAGCAAGTCAGGATATGGGGCCCGCCAAATCATGCAACCAGTGCCTAAAGGCTATCACCATTTTGTGCATTGATGTTGGCATGAAGTAACGCTGTCTGCCTGATCCTTGCCTCAGCCTAGCATCCTGCATTTGGATCAAGACGAACCTTGAAGGCATCAATTGGAGGCAGCAGTTTCATGCAGACAATGCCTGAAGGCTATCACCATTGTGATAGTTGATGTTGGCATGCAGTGGCGCTGCCTGCCTGCTCCTTGCCTCAACCTCGCATCCTGCGCTAGGATCAAGTCAACTTTGGGAGGTTTGTCAGAGTATGCAGCCGAGACTTGAGAGTTGGCACTTTGTTGGCATAAAGCAGCTTTGTCTGCCTAGTTCTGGCTGTATGCTTTAGGCAGAGTTGAACTATCCCAAGTCATGCAGCTACCGGTGATATGTTCCTAGCCTGTGGACATATGGCAAACAGTGTGCAGTTCATGATACGGCCTTGAACTTGATCATCTCTCATGCAGATTCATGACATGGGTTTGATGTGATGTGTGATAGCTGGCCTGAGGCATAGACGGGGCATAAGACAGGGTGATGAACTGAAGCACCTGTATATGAAGGACAAAATTATTACACATGCTCAAAATTGACCACCTCTTATTTAGTTTATAAGCAGACCTGTATATGCAGGAAGAAATTGTCACCATCTAGGGTGTCATTTCTCCCAAGGTGGATGGCCCATGTCATCCAGCTAGGAGTCATAGCTGCAATCAGCTGCTTATCCCTGGCAAAGGTATTTCTGTCGGCCAGCATGGTGTATAAAATGCGGCTGTGGCCTGGTGTTGTTGGCGTGCAGTATAGGATGAGCTGCATCCCAAGCGTGATGAATTGGTACCTGCAAATCACAAGAGTTGTAGCTGGGTTCAGCGCGGAGTGACAGCTGCAATCAGCTGCTTGTTCCTGGCAAAGGTGCATCAGTCAGCTAGCATCGTGTAGAAAACGCGGCTGTGGCCTGGTGTTGTTGGTGTGCGGTAAAGGATGAGCTGCGTCCCAAGCGTAGCAAAATATACCTGCAACCAACATGGACTTGACTTGGTATTAAAGCAATGACTGTGTCACTTGTCGGAGTGTGGAAGATGTGGCTGAGGCCTGGTGTTGGTGTGCAGTATAGGATGAGCTGCATTCCAAGCATAATGAAATGGTATCTGCAAAGGAAAGCAACTTGACTCAGCACAGGACTGTAACGAAGAATGGAAGACTGATGGCGTCAGGCAGCATTTGATAGAAGTTGCAGCTGCCGCCTGGTATTGTTGGTTTGCAGTATAGGGTGAGCTGCATGCCAAGCGTTACAAGATGGTACCTGCAATACAGAACAATAGCAGTTGAAGTGTGTAGGTTGATCAGCTAAGCATTGCGTTAAAACCATGCAGCTGTGGCCTGGTGTTGTTGGCATGCATTACAGGATGAGCTGCGTACCAAGCATGACAAAATGGCACCTTCAAAGCAAAATGATCTAACTCAGCACGAGACTGTGACAATGTATGGAACACTGAATGTGTCAGCTACCCTGATGCAGAAGACGCAGCTGTGGCCTTGCATTGTTGATGTGCAATATAGGATGAGCTGCATCCCCAGCGTGACAAAAGGGTACTAGCAGTGCAGAGTCAAAGCTTGACCTGACAAAACACCAGGTGGACGTAGTCAACGTCTTGCACTCTGGGCAAGCCTGCAGACACCAAATGTGATGGCTGTATCTACATCAATCTGCCAGAACACCTCTTGCAACCAATCAGGCAATATCTCAAATAATATAAGACTGTAAGGCTTCCTAGATATTACTGTGGTTCTGGGATATATGGCTGTTTTGCATTAACTCAGTGACCCACCTGACTCATAAATGCTGAATGAGACAAAATTCTGTTGCAGCAAGATTTCATGGCTACTGTAATGTGCAAAATGAACATGCCTGTGTGTTTTTGAAATGCAAAAGCACGGCAGAAAGATGCCAACCTGACAAGTGTTGGAGGCTTGAACTCAATTTTCCTGGTCACAGGACTGTCGTCTGGCAGAGATTCCTCGGTTGTGTCTCTAACATGTACCGCGCATCCGATTTCTGGCTGAACAGCTTCAGCAATGCTCATCCTGCTGATCAGGTGTTCATCTCTGCCACCAAAAACAGCATGGTGTGCATATTCAACATGGGACGGATCAACTAGGTTCTCCAGTAAGACGTCTTGGCCATATGGCAACTCTCGCATGAACCTGCAAACATGCAAACCATAGACCAAGATCATAGGCCTGGCGTACATGACCAGAGCATGCGCATATCATCAGATGCACATAGCATGACCCGCATTCAGGGAAGAAGGGCTATACATACGGTGAGCAGCTATTGGCAATGTCTTTATGTGCATGAGAATTGCAGTGCTGTGGATGTTGACTGATTTAGCTTGACTCATGTCAACTTTGCATTGCAGATAGTGGGCACACACTTCGGCTTTGCATGCTTGCCAATTATGCAAAACCCTTGTGCTGTGTGCAATGACCATGTCTCGCTTTTGTGCTAGAAAATGACACAGAGAAGAGGGGCGGAAGAAGCCATGACAGTTAGAAAGTTAAGCCATGCAGCAGCTGTTGTACACGGTTTCTCAAGCTGCAAAGCTTTGCCAACTTTGCTACACAGCAATAACAAAGTCGCTGAGGGTAAAGAGCAGCATAACAGGAGCTCAGCAGCCAATGCAGAGAGATCTGACAAGTGCACTTATGCGCTCAGTGCATGAGCGTTGGGCATGATACATGCGCGTTGCCAGGCCTGTTCAGAGGTACAAATGATGTCTATCATATGGCTGGGCATGCAGAAGCTGCACTGATCAGCAGACGTCAAAGCATACCATGGATGCAGTACGAAAGCCCAAGGCTTGTCAAACCAAGCACCGTCATCAATAGGTTGCTTGGCCAAGCAATCCAGCTTGGCGTTAGGGCTGGCATCAGCCCATACCCACAGCACATCCTGTTGAATCTGCACGCACAGTCACACCTCTGGCATTCATCAATGGGTTGCTTAGCCTAGCAATCTAGCTTGGCATTAAGGCTTGCATCAGCCCCTACCCACAGCACATCCTGCTGAATAGTCACACTGCAGGCAGTCAGCCAGGACATCATGATCAGCAATGGGATGCTTGGCCCAGCATTCTAATTGAGCGCAAGGGCCTATACCCACAGCATATCCTACACTGCAGGCAGTCAGCCAAGACATCTTGATCATCAACAGGTTGCTTGGGCAAGGAATCTAGTTGAGCATTAAGGCTTGCACCAGCCCATACCCACAGCGTATTTTGTTATATATACATGCACACTCACACTGCAGGCAGTCAGCCAAGACACTGTGATCATCAATGCGTTGCTTGGGCAAGCAATCCAGCTGAGCGTTAGGGCTTGCATCAGCCCAAAGCCATAGCACATCTTGCTGGACCTGCATTCACATTCACGCTTCAGGCAAATAGTTGAGACAGGGTGGCGCGTACGTGACCATTGGGTTTTACAATAGAATCAGCTGTGATGTAAAAACTTTGGAGGCAGTCAGAGCATGGTCCAAGGATCTCTGTGCACGTGCTCAGACGTGCTGCAACCAGACTGAGTCAGGAAGCAGAGAGCAAAATACAAGTTGCAATGTTTCCTGACAGTTGATGAGTGCATGAGTGATGCCGGCAACAAAAACAGCATCCACATGCAGGATGTGCACACAGAAAAAGAAGAGAAAAGTCTAAGCCGTTAGGTGTCATAGCGAGAGCCTCTGTCTCAAGAGGCAGCCCAGGATATGCACACAGTTCAACGCTACATGATCATTTTGATTGTCTTTTGCAACAGCAGGCAGCTGTGAAGTTGACTGCACCTGTGTTGGAAATATTGCAACACAAGCCTTTGACTGATGCATTATTCTGGACTCCTCATCTTTGCTTTCTGCCTGTGGGACCTTGGTGCAGTGCCCTTCTGAATCAAAGCGCCAGCCGTGATATGCGCATTGTAGTGTGTTGTCTGACTCAATGCGCCCTTCAGATAAGGGCACTGACCTACATCACAGCAGGAACGTCATACGTCACACATACGATCAACATGCCCATCAGAGCAAACGAAGTTTGGTTTTTTTTTTTTTTTAAATTTAAAGCCATTCTGTGTTGCCAGCATGTGAGCAACTGCATGCAACAGGACAGGCTTTAAATCAAGCAGATTGCGACTGAATGACATCTCTATGCCATCCTCTTGGTGCCACAACTGTGGGACATGTGTACACTACACAGCATCTACATGGTTGTTTTTCAGGGTGTGAGTGGCGACGGGACTGACAATGCTAAGCTCACAACAATGCTTGCATGATTGAAATTGTCAGAAGATGTGGCATACTGCAGCTTGGGCACCTGTGGGGGCAGATGTTGTCAAAGCACTGCCATTGCCCTCTCCCGCTGGTCCATATGACCAGATCTTTGCCAAGCAATTTGATGGCTGTTGGCCTGTCAGTTGGCAGATCAGCCACAATAGCTACAGGGTACCATTGCTTGGTCCAGGAGTATGGCTGGGCTGGTTTGGATGGTAAGTGGCTGCGTTCAGTGCTATCTGCAAGGCATATTCCCTGAATACCTGACACTGAATATTGGGAAGACTTGATTGATTGCTATGTCCATGTACAGGAACAGCACAGCAAGCGTATTTCGTGAGTGAAGCCTGCTTGAAGTCAGCACAGACTTCTGTGACGAGGCTTACTAAGCCAGGGTAAGCTGACCTGATCTGAGCTTGCTGGGCTCAAAGTGAGCGGTTTGTGAAGCAGTGCTTTGGATCAAGGGTGACACTGAGCGCCCCAGGCGGTAGCGAACAGAAGTGAGGCCCGAAGGAGACGGAACCTTGAACGTTTGTATTCGGTGATGCCTCTGCTTGATCAGTCCTGAGCAGAGCAGGGACTCTCTGACACGCAAGTAGGTCGTGTCGGCAGCAAAGGCTTTGCAAGAGGCTTGCGATCGAATGCTAAATGGCATTGCCGGCGTGGGAGCCGCGTGAAGCTCGCAACCTTAAGTCGCCCAGGCAACGTTTGCAGAGGTTTCGCGGTGCGTCTTAGCTCGGTTGCTGCAGCTATTTGTATCACCAACTCTGCAGCATGTGCAATGCAAGTATTGTTCACGAGGCATAGACGACGATGCAGGCCTTGAAAGCAGACCATCTGACCTAACTTTCAGTTCCACTAGCAAAGAGTACCGTGTTCAGTCAGCTTCGCCCAAAGCTACAGATTTGGATGCCACGTGAGATACGACTTGCTTTGGTTGCACTGAGGCTGTTGCACCATCACAAGCAAACGCAAATGTGTCTGCTGCACGCACTGACAGCTATAGCAATGCTCAGCATGATCGCATGAGTAAGTGCAAAACTGTCAGCCGGCTGAGTTACAAGTGATCAAGTGTTTAAACAGTGAATCCGTGTGTCTCGATCTCGAAAGTGGTGCTGAAAACAGCATCACAGGATTGAGCCATCCTGGGTACCTTTTGCAGGCTCACAAACTACACACTGTTGAATGCGCAAGAAGTACACACTTTTCAAGCTCAAGTTGTAAAGCCCAAGCAGCCTTAGGCTGCTTCCTGCAACATGCCCATTTAACCCAACGTTGGGCATGCAGCCTTGCAAATTTGCCCTTCTGAATTAATGATCTCTGGCTGCATTCTGATATCTGTTTGTGACCCCTGTAGTCATGGTAGATTGCAACATGCATAGGTTTGTAAGAGTAAACCAGGTGTACAACCCTTTGCATTTGCTCAGACCATGCAGACCATTGCATGTAGATCACAAACACAGGAGGTCAGATGTACAGAAACCATTTTACAGTGTCAGGTCAGACTTTGCCACACTAGGCGCGATGAAGAGTGTGACAAGGATGGCATTAACATTCTGACCCAAGCAAGCCTTCAACACCAACATAAGACCAGTACACAAGTCGCGACAGCTTCATTGGTTTGCCTGCTTTTGCTTCTCACCCTGCTCCATCACCTTGCTTTTTACTTCCTCCATCTTGGATTGCATCTGGGGAGGCATGCCTGGCATGCTACTTGGTCCCTGCAATTGCATACAGTACTGAAGCCACTTTGCAGTTGCACATGCCAGCAAGCAGCAACACTAGCACAAAGGCAACGCAAGTGCACACAAGCATGAAACCAGATAGGGCACACATGCAGATGGCACATGCTCACCCCACCCGAAGCACCACCTCCTTGAGCTTGTCTGCCTGTTGGCACGCCTCCGTCATTGTAGGCCGTGGCCCCGCCACCTGCACAAGCAAAATGCGTCATGCAATCCAGCATCTACGGGTTGAAACGACCAAGCTGAAAGCTTCCGTGGTTTCTGATGTCACGATAGGTCACAGATCATACCAGAGACGCCAGAAGTGCCTTGTCCGGGTCCTGCGTTGAAGTTTTCGGTGCCAACCCCGCTTTGCCCGCCGGTTTGGTCCACACCAGGCTGGTTTGTGCTGGAAGGACCCCCGGAGCCGGCATTATTTTCCCCAGTTGCTCCTAGACCTCCAGCAGCTTGATCAAGACCCAGCTGCTTAGTGTTGGACGGACCGCTGCTTGCCATACTGACTTTGGGCTTTTCTGAAATGAGCAAACAAACAGAGGATCAGCTTTGTATCGATAGCGTAGATTGTAGAACCTGCTGCGGCATTTTCATGGCTGAGTCAATCTTTGCTGTGAGCTGACCTAGCTGCCCTTCTTCATCTTCCGACTGCCTTCCGTGCTTACGCGGAAGGTGTTACGTTGTCCATAACACGGAGCGCGACTGTTCCAGTTAGGTCTTACCCCAACTGCTTTAAATTTGTAGAGTCGTGCCCACGTTCCGAAGCGCCAGCTCTGCATGCGAAGACGCTGATTGGCTGTTTGTACCAGGGCGAGCTTGCTCGCATAGCGTCTGGCGCAGAAGCTGCATCGGGGAACAAGGCAAGTACACAGCTCAACATGACCGAAGCCAAACTCAAACAGCTCGAAAAGCAGCTCAGCAAGGTGACGTTGCAGCGAGATGAGCTGCAGCGCGATGTCGAGTCTTTCTGCATGCAAGGCGCCGGCAACAGCATCTTCGATAGCTCTTCCGTCCTCAGCGAGCGAATATACGCGAACGAGAAGGAAATCAGCAGAACGCGCTCACAACTAGAAGCAGTCACGGAGGAGAGGGACAATTTGCGCGAGGATCTCAGAGGTCATAGGGACAGCAAGCGGCAATCTGACAATGGTTGGCGGGCAGAAAAGCAGCGAGTGCAGGCTCTGGAAAAGGAGCTTGCGTTTTACCAGACACACAGCACCAAAGCATTTGCTGACAGGGATAAAGCGGTTCTAGAGGCAGAACAGCTCAAAGCAGACAACCTGTCTCTCCAACGCAGACTCACAAAAGCTGAAGGCACAGCAGCGCAGAGCTCAGCAGTGGCAAAAGAAACCCAAAGTCTACTTGACACTGCTCAGCAAAGAGTGGCAGAACTAGAGATCAAGGATGTGGAGTGTCAGGCAATACCAGGCTTGCGGCAAGATCTGTCAGATGCCCAAGATCAAATTGCTGACCTTACAGTAAGTTCTGTTGCAGCTATTTGCCCAAATCTGCCAATTTGCGCCTGGCTGTTGTTGCGATCCTCCTTATAGAACGCTTGACATGCGCATAGCAACCTTCAGTGCTGGTTGCATTGTCAGCAGGATATGGCTGCGCGTACTGTCCAGGCAGATACAATCACTCTTGAAAGCAGCTTGCCTTCAGATGCGTTTACATTGAGAGCAGCTAGATCACATGTCATGCTGCATGGTGCTTGCATGACATAGAACCCATGATGTTGCTTAGCCTGCACAGTCATCAGCAGTGGTTTGCCCAAAGCTTCAACAGACTCTTCACTTGCTGTTGTACTGATGCCTGTCTGGCAATGCTGCAGTACAATCTGAGGATAGCCAGAACGGAAGGCGCTGATGCAAGCCAGCGAGCTGATGATACCTTCACAACCCTTGATAGCATCAGGACGAAATACGATGATGCCCAAGCTGAAGCGAAAGAAGCTGCTGCAGTAGCTGTAGCTCAGATCAGCGACCTGCAGGTCATCACACATGCATTGCAGCTCTATTGTCTGCCGTCATTGTCTTTGAGGCTCCTTGCACGCTCCCGCAACAGTTGCTAGAGTCACAGATTGTTGCCAGTGGTGTCTCTGCTCAAGACTGCGACGTTCGCTCCTGCTGAGGCTTGTTTGCATACACTTGCACTTTGGACAGAAAGTCCTTTCAGACCGTGTTTTATGCGCATTCTGTTCTGCTGCAATTGGGCTGTATGCAAGTCCTTGCAATGCTCATCACCCAGACTGTGTAGCTTTACTATATAGCTGCCCGTACACCAGTGACAGAAACAATAATCCTCACAAAGTGACCTCTTTCAGCACACCACAGAGGAAGCCAATGCTGATCACTGTGGAATGGATTTGAAGCAGGCGTTTACATGCTGTTTGGCGGTGTTGCAGGCACAAGTGCAGGTTTAGCGGGACAGATTAGACATATATGATGCCAAAGCAGAAAGAGTTAGAATCAGGCATTTGACCTGCAATTTGGCTGTCTTGCAGGCAAACTCAAGCTGTGTGAGACAGGGTAGAAACATGGGCAACCCCATTCAAGAAGGACACGTGCTAGACTTTACTGTTCATTGTTCTTGTATGCCAGGTTGGCATAAGTTTATGCACATAAGCATTTGGTCAGTGCCACTTCAGACCTTGCAAGATAGGCCTTTTGTCAATCACACCTAGCACCTATGGTGCAGTCTTCAGTTTTCTTCTCAATGGCAATGTTACTATGCAGGCGAGTTTGGCGCAAACTCAAGCTGAGCGTGATAGGCTGGACACAAGGGCAACCACAGCAGAGAGGGACTTGGCAAGTGCCACTTCAGATCTTGAAGAGGCCAGGCTGAATCTCAAAGTCAAGCTGGAAGAGCAGCAAAATCAGTTCAGAGCAATTGAGGAGGAACAGTATGGCGACTGGGAAAAGAGGGTGAGTGCATGTTACTGCTGCTCGGTCATGTCATGGTCTACAGGTCATCTACAGATCATTGCAGATTGCAGAGGCTGCTCACTTGAAACTTGTCGTTTTTGTCTGTTGCTCTCTGTGTGATTGCTGCCATGATGCTGATCTGCCATGATGCACGTCACTGCCAACAGCCAATCTTGCCTCATACAAAACCTGTTGTCACGCATGTCATTTCACTGTCCATGTTACACAAGATTTGCCCATCTATCTCCTTAAGTCCTTGACATGCAATTGCTGTCATGAGCCATCAAACAAGAAGTCCCACGTCAGGGGAATCGCTGAGTCAAAAACCATCAAACAACAAATCCCACGCTCACTGATGTACATCTTGCAGGTGTTGTCAGTGCAACAGAAGGAAGATAAGCTGAAGAAGCAGACGAAGGACTTGCAAGCAGAGCGGGACCAGGTAAGCCAACAAGTTCAGAGTCCTGCGTAACAAACTTGAAGTGAAAAGTAGTAGCCCCGTTATGGCAGGGTGAGCGTGGTGTAAATCTAGGCCCATAGATCGTGCTGAATGCCAAGTAACGGCCACTATATTGCATTCTGCACCTGCCGGGACAATACCTGCTTTGGTGCACAAGTAAGCAAGCTGATGTTCAAGCTGTGCAGCCATGTGATGCACATGCTTCTCTACAACATGCCAAAAAGTGCGTCTGCCTGAGACACAGGCAGGCATACAATGTGGCCTAAGCTCTGCAGCATCTTTCTGGCCATGTGTAATCATGTAGCCTAGCTTGTTTCAGAAGCCCAAAATTGCAGCTTTCCAACATCGCAGAGTCAGAGGCACACACTTGTACTGCACAGGCCATGCAAGACAAAGTGCAAGCCCTGCTGCGCCTGTCTGAGTCAGAGCACAGCAACGCCCACAGCAGCAATCAGCTGCATCCTCTGAAGAATCTCATCTCTCTGCCACAACCTTCTCTGAATGGCATTGCAGGCTATGCAAGACAAAGTCCAAGCTCTTTTGCGACTGTCTGAGTCAGAGCGCAGTAACGCCCGCAGCAGCAATCAGCTGGATGCCCTGAAGAAGCAGAACTCAGATCTGACTCATCGGCTGACTCAAGCTACTCAGGAGAAGGTGAACGCGCTGATGCAGCTGGCAGGACCTGGGGTCAATCACGGTACAGCCCCTGCTGGCAAGGGCAGTGGCCCTAGCCCCCAGAAGACAGCTACTTGGAAGGTATGCATCCTGTCCCTTGATGATCTGGCAGATAAAACAGCATTAGTAAAAGCGGGGAAAATATTCAAAAGATGTTCACAGAAAGCATGGTCGTGAGCAATCCTTTTGGCACAGGCAGCATAGCACTTGTGGTTGTCAATCTCGTAAAAATGCACTTGGTACTTGGTACCATGTAGCTTTTGTAATTTTGATGTGGTGTTTCATGTGGTGTATTCAGCAATTAACCCTGGGTATCTTTTTGCATCTGATAGCTGGTAATCGTGCCTGAATCATGTATAATTCTGTCATGCAGGACACATTGGCCAGCTGGCGGAACCCCTCAGCAGCACCGTCACCGAACTCTTCTCCGATGGATGTGGCTCACCTTGACACTGACAAGGATAGCAGCAAGTCTCACAGTGCAGCAAGTACTCCCAACAGTCACTGATGCATACTAGTTTCCTTCATTTGCTGCACATTGACGTTGACAAAGATAGCAGCAAAGTTCACAGTGTAGCAAGTTCTCCCAACAGCCACTGAACCTACTGCTGAGAGTCTGAGGTCCGTTGGGCGTGTTCTCATGCTTCAGCACTTTATCTGGCATGCCTTACTTGGTAACTGCTGGTAAAGATAGCAGCGAGTCTCACAGTCCCAACAGTCACTGCAGCCATAGGTGCATGCTTGAAAGGTATCTGACATGTGCAATACTTCTGCAGCATATCTTCACTTCCTAAATTAGTAAACGCTGAGTGCAAAGCAGTGTCAGGCGAGAGGCAAAGCGTGCTGTGTAACTTGACAGGAGGATTTGAGTGTATTGCTTGCGCTGACCTGCAATCAATTTCAACTGTGTGAAGTTCTTTGTTGACTTTGGTCTTGACACATCCTACAGTTCAGCTTCAACATTCAGATACAAGGGTTGCCAGCTGATGTTGTTTGTACACTGTTTAGTCTAGCCAGATGTGACTATGGGTGCACATGTTTTGTTTTTTGCCCTTGTGGCTAAGTGTCCGTGCCGATTCTTTAGCAAGCCAAATAAGCTGCTAGCGTCCTTTCTATTGAGTCCTTGCTCTTGTTGACAGATTTCAATCGCTTTTGCTCCAGGAGGAGCAGTTGGACGTCAGTCTCGGCCTCGTCAATAGCTACAAGAAAAGTTCAGCTTCAGATGTTAGATCAGCAATTTTCTGCTAATTAATGGATGTTACAACATGCTTAGTTTGGCACAGCACACACGAATCTAGTCTTGCTGGCTTGCAGCATGCGCCCAGACCCATGTCACACATAACAGTGTTATACACGTGAGTGTCTTGTGCTGCGTGACACCGTGCGATCGAGTTGCATGCAAGCTGATTGAAGCTGCAATGAATCTTGTGAGTCCATGATGTGCATTGCTCAGGCTGTGACATCACTGGATCAAGGGCTTACGTGATGATTATAACAGTCCGCCTGCATTCTCGCGCTGCCTCTTTGGACAGAGGCTCCCGCTATGGCGCCTAAATGGCATAGACTTTTCAATTCTTTTCTTTCGTTCAGCCAGCGTTTTGCAGGAAGGGCTGCGCTTGCCCAAAAAACAATGCAGCAGTCTTCACAGCAGCGGCAGCAGACTTGCGCTATGAAATAATAACCCCATCAATTCACCGCACAAATCCTGTAAACAGTCACCAGCCTTTCTGAGCTATTTCATGCTGTTCATAAATTTAAGCTGGATACTACCCCTATACCCCTTCGGGGTAGTATCTTTTCGGGGTAAAGTCTTTTCGGGGTACCGGGAAAAGCTTCTCGTGATGCATCTTGCTGATGCATTACTGTCAGAACCCCTGTCATTTGTTATACATGCACATGCAGTGCTGAAGGCCACCATGATCAGCTTCAGACCTCATCTTATTGCAGACTGTGGCTGCATCCAATGACAGAACATCAAATTGCTCATAACACACAAGAGTGCAGCTAGCGACCCTGCTGTTCTAAGATACCCCAGTTGCCAAAGTTATGTTCAAGGCCGCTTGGCAGGCGTCAAAGGCTCCCAAGCAGACTGGATGTGGCTGGTAAAGCTGCAGTTACTGGTCTTTGACTCAACCCTGATGACTGTTGAGCTGTTGTATTCAAACCACCACCAGCTGTCATACCCAATGGACTGGCTGTCATGGGCCTTTCAGCATTTGAGTATGCGGCTGCACTGCTGCCAAATGTGCCACCCAAATTGGCGGGAAATGCAATGCTGCCAGCCCGGGAAGGACCATTCAAGGCGGGAATTGGTGAGCTGGTGGTGCTGATTCCCGCCATGCCCATAAAGGAGGGAAAAGCTGCAGAGCTGCCTGGTCTGGCGGAACTGAAAACTGAACCCTTGCGCAGTCTTGATACATCTGTCTCCCTGCATGTCAGCAGTGTTTCAGATCATCACTTTCACATTGTGTATGGGTCTACGGTGCTTAATCGTTGGCTTTTCGAGCTCAAAACTCTGTGTGAATCTGCTTCTGTACAAAAAGGGCATTGTGGTAAGTGTTGTCAGGGAGCAAATAAGTCCAGCATCAGGGCAGAGCCACAGCTTTCATGCACTTAACAATTGCTGTATCAGAGCTAGCTTGAGGAACAGAGCTATTAGGTCTGAATACAACAATCACTTGATGCAGAGGCTATTGGCCCGGAGATATTCATTGTCTTGGCCACTTCAGTGCAAAATCGAAACAGTCACCAACTATGCCACACAACCTAGTGGTCAACACTGCTTGCTGCAAAACAAACTTGGTTGGAGAGCATTTTGTGTCATCTTCACTGCAGACAATCACTCACAAAATTGGACAATTTGCAGACATAGGACGTACCCTAAGCCAGCAGTTGTTGAAGCAATTCCAGCAGGGGCAGTGGCAACAGCCCTGCCAGGGACGGTTCCAGTCAGCCCCAGCTTAGCCATCCTTTGCCCGAGGACAGGTGGGGCGGTCAAGGGTCTGAGATGGCTAGGGGGCATGTTACCCATGTGAATGTAGTTGGGCACCTTATAGCGCGTCATGATGTTGACATGCTCTGGCAGCATGGCCAAATTGAATAGTGCCTACAAGACATGAAAGCAAGCGTTTGTCCTGGCGTGTTTTGCCCATGGGAGTGCAGCTGAACATTTTGTAGCACATTAAGATTTAGAACGCCTGCAAGTGCGTGATGCATTTCAAAACACAGTGACGGCATTAAGAGTCGAGTTGAGAGATGCCCAAATAGCATGCAGCTTGCCCTGGGATAATGCACACCAATGCATGACTCATATGTGGCGGGACTGCTCAGTGTGAAGTGAAGTGAAGTGAAGTCAGTGAAGTCCAGCAGCAACGACACAAGTCTGACTGCCCAAAGCTCAATCAGCATGCAATGGCCGTATGACAAAGCACAGCAATGCGTTACTCAAACCTGGCGGGCGTTCCAGCGTGCATGACTCAGTTTGGAGTCTAGCAGCGGGGTGAGGAATCTGACAGCACCAGCAGCCATGACGTCCACTTTGATGAGGTCACTCAAGCTGAGCAATCTGAGACAGCCAGCTGCTTGCGCCTGAGCTTCAGCCATACCATCCTCAAGCTTTGCCGCATTCTTTGCCTGCATGCAAGCAAGGACATGGGAAGAGCATACAGCAAGCATCCACAACATGAAGCCTCAGGAATGGATTCTCTGTCAACAAAAGCAGATCAGGACATGCAAATATTGCCGCATCAGGGGAACCTTTGAGTCAAAGACCAGACTAATCTGTGTGCTGAATGCGTGCTTCCGGTGCCACTGATGCAGGGTCGTATGCTTAGCCGCAGTCAGCATGGTGTTCCTGGTTTCTGTGTACCTGTGCTGCTGATGCAGACAGGCATGTGAGGATGCCTACGGTGGGACATGTGTACCTTTTTTTTGGGTTTTGCCTTGCCTTTCTTCTTTTTCTCTTCAGCAGGCGGGGGGCTGTTCAGGTCAATGGTAGCCAATGGTCCTGCAGGGCCATTGCACAGCTCCACAAGTAGAGGGATGACGCCACTGTGTGCAACTTCCTGAACCCTGGCCAGCACCTGCATGCCACCCAGGTCTCAGTTTGACATGGTGCCTGATGCAGAATCAGACATGCACAACAATACTGTTGACGGAGCTAGGCATACAACTGAGCGTCAAACAATGCAGTTAGGGCAGCAAAAAAGCATGCGCAATTTAATTTGCAACCTGCACAGCATGACTATGCCGGTCAGCATCAATGGAAAACGGAGAAAAGGATATGGAGATCGTCAACGGCAGGATTTGAACCTACGCGCCTCTCGGCAATAGATTTCAAGTCTATCTCCTTAACCACTCGGACACGTTGACCGACGTTGCTGGCAATTAGGCGGAACCGGCAATATATAAACCCGCTGCTGAGGGGTGCCGTTCGTATGAAGTTAGAGTTGTTCTCACGCAGTGCTCACCTTTTCCTTCGTAGAGTCACGTTAAAAGATTAGTGCACACGCAGTGCTCACCTTTTCCTTGACACCATCTGCCACAATCATCTGTTCTTCCAGCCACAGCCGTTCCTCTCCCTCATCCTCCCCACTGTCAGCAAACCAGCCTAAGGCAAAGGTGACTGGCTCAGAAGGCTCGAGCTTCTTCTTCACCCTGCCAACAGATGGCTTAGCCCTTTTGGGTGGCGCCAGCACAGGGACTGTTCCTGACAGCCCTAATGAGGACGCCCCAAGTGCTGCATTTGCTCCAGGGTCAGAAGCCTGAATTGATGCCAAAGGCTGCACTGAGACTGCTGCAAGGGCTGAGGGCTTCTGCCCTCGGGCTGTTCCAGCAGCTGATCCTGGCCCTGCCCCTGCCCCTGCCACAGCTGTGGCAGCCGTAGATGCTATGAGCTCCTGTGACGTCCGTGCCATGTAAAGCTTCAGACAACCAGCTGCACAGGCTCGCCCCTTCAAGCTGACTCTATCATCCTTGATCACCTCAGCCACAGCCAACACACCTCCAGCTGCATGCACAACAACACCGTCCACTACTGAACTAATAAGATTCAATTAGGGACCTGTCTGCAAGAGAAACTTTGAAGACCAGATCAATGTCAGCATCAAGCATCATTTCGATACTCTGTGAAAGTATGGCGACGCTGCTTCTAAGCAGAGGAGGATGCAGCAAGCATGCTGAGATGGGCCAAGACAATGAATTCGCCAGATCAAGCGAATGCCCGGATTCACGCAAAAATGCAACAGACATTGAATTGCCTCACTGAAGCATACTGGGCAGACAAGCTACAGATATTCCTGAGAATGTGGGTTAGCCATGATTGAGTGCTCCTCACAGCTTCCTGTAGGTCAAGCCTTCTCACTGATGAATGTCAAGAAGGTCAAGAAGGTCAAGAAGCCGTGATGAGCTTTTGTGGGCAGACACAAAACAGGGGTAGCTGGAGATGTATGTAAGACACTGTTTGGTGATGCTGGGCCACGTTTGCAGTCAACAAGTCACACAAACTTCAAAACCCAGCTCAGAAGGGAAAAAGCAACCACAGACCTGTGTGCAACATATCTGTACAAGCCAGACTTGCATGACTTGTGCAGCAGAAGGTCAAGCACTTTCATTACTTGGCAGGCCAGACAGCTGAGATCTGGACAGACTATATAGATGGTCATAGCACATTCAAGACTTGTATCATCAGAACCACTGACATGGGTGTCACTTGCATGATGCATGCTGCGGAGCTGGATATTTTAAAAGCATATGCATATGCATGTGACCGAACACAAGGCATAAAGCTCACCAGCAGCAAAGTCGTTCAGAGTCCTGTCTGGCAGCTTGTATAGCAGGAACAGCAGTGTGTGTGCTGCTGAAGCCAGGGCTGTAGGGCTGCTGTGACGGCCTCTACAAACCTGCATGGGCACAGGGCTGTTGTAAGGATGTTACACGTGCTGCATGAGACTCAGATGCTGAGCATAACAATCGGTGCAAATTGCAGTGTGTGCCTGCAGCTGAAGCCAATGCTGTAGGGCTGCTGTGTCTGTTCTTGCAGATCTGCTTAGGCACAGGGCTGTTCTCAGCACGTTGCACTTGCAGTTGTCTGGGCATGAGACTAACATGAATAAGCGTGACAATCAAGGCAACGTTTCAATGCGTGTGCGGCTGAGGCCAATGCTGTGGGGCTGCTGTGACGGCCCGTGCACACCTGCATAGGCACAGGGCTGTTCTCAGCACCTTGCATGTGCAGTTGTCTGGGCATGAGACTAAAATAATCAGCATCACAATCAAGGCGAAGTGGCAATGCGTGAGCAGCTGAAACCAGGCGCTACCGTATTGACCCTTGCAGACCTGCATGGGCACAGGGCTATTTTGAGCAAGTTCCCTGTGTTTCTGCTTGTGTATAAGACTGTCCTGGTGAGCATTACAATCAGTGCAAACTTGCAATTAGAATTTTTCACCATGTTATGAATTTCACTCGCATCTCCGCCACATTGGCATCACAGCATGTTGTCATCAAGAGAGACAGTTGCAACCAACAGCAACACAGAGAAACGCACTGAAACATTACATGACGCCGAGCGCTATGTAGCAGGCCTTGACATATGCATGTTATGCCATTGTGCATCACTCGCTGTTTTTGTATGGACAAAAGATTTGTGGTTAATATAAGCAAGCTAACTCAGAGCCCATCATGAAATCGAAGCAACCAGTGAGTCACCATACTCCCCATTTCAGTGATTGAGACTCTCAGTATGAGGTATTGCGTGTTGGATCCAACGTGTTGCGTGTTTCATATTTTGGACTACATCTCAGTGATCCATATTCTCAAATTCTACGCATCGCGTATTGTGTGTTGGGTATTGAGTACGATGTATGGTGATTTGCTGCACGAAACAATGAAGCCTTTGAGTCATCACCTGCAGCAGGGCCGGCAGTCCTCTGGCTTCCAGAAACCTGGTGACAACTGCTGCGGCAGCTGCTCTGGAAGCTGCTGTGGCAGCTGCGTCTGGCGCTGCTTCAGTAGCCACCAGGGCTTGCACTGTCAGCACTGCATCTGTTGCTGCAAGGTTACTGCCACACTGCGGCAGATCCTGCAGTGCATGGCAAATCTTCTTCACCCTACTGCTGCTGCATCATCCTGATAAGCTCGCAGTCAAGCTTTCTTTGTGGCCACTAGGGCTTGCATGGTCAGCGCTGCATTTGTTGCTGCGTGTTTACTCCCACAGTGTGGCAGATCCTGCATTGCATGATAGACTCTTCTGCCTCCTGCTGCAGCTGCTGCTGGGGCAAATTGCTGAGGTTGCAGTCAATCTTGGCCGGCATTATAGGGGAATCTCAACTTCAGACTTGAAGTTCAAAGACTTGGACTTTACTCTAGCTGTCAGTAACTCTGAGCTGGACAAGCAAAGTGTATGGCCCCAGCACAACATTTTGCCATGCAAGTGCACAAATGCTTTCCTTGTACAGAGTATGCTCATTGGGTCAAGAGCAGCAAAGGCTGATTCAACTAGTTTGCCAAGTGGGCTATGAATCACAACCACCCTCTAGTGTCAAAGGGTTGCAAGTGTTTTCTGGACTCAGGATTTACATACACACTTCATGCAGGATGAGCATCAGCCACAGCTGCAGGGTGCAACAGAGCTTGGCTTACATCTTCATGCTCAAGGACGCTGACCAGGGGCCGCCAGTTCCAGTCCTTGGTGGCTCTGATCACCCTCGGCCGGCACTCCTCATATGCAGCCATTGCCTTCAGCGCCCCTGCAGCAATCACGCAGCTAGGAGTAACGAAAGGCAGTGCTTTTGGCGGGTGATACAGTGCAGCAGAGCGTATAGCTCCATTCCAAACAAAGGAATGAGCAGGTATCATAGCAAATGATGTAGGACCTGAAATACTGACGAACAGGAGGTTCAAGAGCTGCTGTGAGGCTTGAATTACTGAGGGTCAGTGCACTCAGCAGATTGGGCAGCCCTTCACAACAGCACTCCTCTGAACATACTGAGTGCGCCCTTTTGGGAGTCATGGAGAGGTCGGTCAGCACTGTAGCAAAACAGGACGCATGCCTACCTACAACAGCTGCTGTGAGACTCGGGCTGTTGAGCGTGAGCGCGTTCAGCAGATTGGGCAGCACAGCAGGGCGTGCAGCAAAGACCAGCTCCCTTGCCGCCTCTGAGTGGTTCACTACAGCGCCCAGCACCCCTGCTGCTGGAGTCATATCGCTTGCCACATTGCTTGCCAGGCACTTGGCTGTTACCTTCAGCACTGATGGCGGTTACACAGGAGAGCAAGAATGCAAACTGGAGGCAGAAGGTTAATAGCATGCGTTGCAGCAAAATTGAATCAAAGACCAGCTGCCCATTCTTTGGTGAGCCTCTAGGGCTGCAATAGCAAGCTGAAATGGCCGATGCCTGCATCACTTCTGCAGGGTGGATGTTGTCGCTGTCTGGCTTTCGCGATTGAAATGTTTGGCTCAAGTGAATTGTCAC
This sequence comes from Trebouxia sp. TZW2008, assembly GCA_002118135.1. Classification (NCBI taxonomy): domain Eukaryota; kingdom Viridiplantae; phylum Chlorophyta; class Trebouxiophyceae; order Trebouxiales; family Trebouxiaceae; genus Trebouxia; species Trebouxia sp. TZW2008. The sequence goes on from BDIU01000199.1 coordinate 29,559, forward strand.
ACTCAAAAACACCAGATGTGCAGAAGTGCTGGGGATGTGACATCGACCAGGCCACCAGATACACTGTCAGCACAAGGTCACAAGACGTTTGCACAATTTTGCTGCGGAAATTCTCAGTCCAGCTCTATGCAATGCATTGTACAAGCTGTTGAGCAAGCACTGCATTGGCAAGGACTCACCCCAGGCAGGTCAAGCTTCAGCAGCTCTTCCCTTTGTGCTGATGCCTTCTTGGGAAGCAACTGTTGCCACAGAATCAGCCCAGCCTGCAGCATCAGAAGCAGTAGTTTCTGTATTGGCAACTTCTTCTGCTGGTGTCTGCAGTTGTGCAGTCCTGAGCACAAGTGTCAAATGCAGGAAGCTGAACCACGGCACTGCCCTAACAAGCTGTGTGACCGTTTGGGGTAAAGGACAAGCACCTGAGCCTTTGGGATGTTTGGGAGAGGCTCAGGCTTGGCGCTTTTACCGCCTTTGCCAGGCGCTGCAGCTTTGTCTGACTTTGCTGACTTGTCTGCTTTAGCTGGCTTGTCAGATTTGATGCCAGCGAAGCTGTTGAACAAAGAAGGCAAGTCCTGGCTCACGGCCCACACGTCCTCTGACATCCATTCTGGCTTTGCTGACTTCTTGGACTTCTTCGCGGCTCCACCTGCTTTAGGAGGCATTCGACTGTCCCCGTCGCGAGCCTCACGTCAAGACTTCTCACATCGAGTCGGTGGTACTGGGTCACGAGGCGCGCTCATTCATCGGATCAACCCGCCAAGCTTGCGCACGTTCTGTCCGCAATGCAAAGGTCGAACGTCTGTCAAAGTGAGAAACAGAGAGCCTCGTATGAGCAAAGCTGTGCAAAGCAAGAGAACATCTGCAGCGCTTGTGCAAGCGTTACGCGTAACGCCGTGGTATAACGCCGTACAACCCTTGAAGCTACGCTTGAAGCTGACGTGCTTAGTGACAAGACACACTATGTCCAGAGCGCCTCGCGCAACGTGCATCGCTTGAAATCGAGGCACTATCATTCGCTACCATCGAAGTTGCTTCTTGTACAGATCTGTAGTTGACAGATTGCGAGAGCCCTCGGGCTGTGACATAGATGCCTGTGGCCCTGCTTGGCCAAAAAGCGACGCTCCCTTGTGCGCTGAAGCAGCATAGCCGACAATGTGCCCACCATCGCCGCCCTGATCGGCGACGCGCTCTTTTGTTGACAGCCAGAGCAGGGACCAGGAACTCTGTTTCAGCAGCAGGTATAGATCAGCTGAGAGTGACGCTGCATAGTCTTGTCGAAATTCACACTCTTTGCTTATGCAGCAGCTACAGCACCATTGCCGGCTGCCATCAAGATCCCAAGAAGTCTTAGCGAAATCGACAACGGCAAGATTCTAGGCTTTGGCGCCGATCTTGCAGCTGACCACCCTGTGAGTCCTACTTGAGCGACACGTGCAGTGTTCAAGCTCTGCTGTGTATGGAGCGCATTGACCCACGCTTGCATCTATGCAGGGCTTTGGTGACGAGCAGTACAAACAGCGAAGGGTCAGCATCTCTGAGCTAGCCCGAGACCATGAAGTGTAAGCACCAGCACTAAGCATGCAATGCTTGCAGAGAAAATCTTGTACTGCATTGACAGGGTCATGCATTGCAAGGGGTCGCCCATTTTGTCCTAAAATTGATGCTGAAGCCACTTGCAGCAAAACAGTTGATGCCTTCAGTAGTGAAAGTCTTGCAAGGTGCTTCAGTGCATGCTGCATTTGCAAGAGTAAAGTTTGATCATGCGACACATTGGTATCTGTTTTAGTCGTTCCTCCAAAGCACAGCAAAATTTTTCCTTGAGTGCGACAGCTTTGCAGATGTCAATCTCACAACATACTTTATGAAGTCTCTGCTTTTGAAGGCTCAATGTAGGTCTCAAAATCAACGCAAGTGTCATTGCAGCTGCGACATGTGCAGCAGTCACTTGCAGGCTGCATAGGCCATGCACTCATAAGCAGCAACAAGACACTTGTTGTATGTGCTTCCATGAAACTCAGACAGTGATAGCGTCACGATTCATCGATTGATTGATTGATTGATTGATTTGACACCTGTTCCTGCGCAAACGCAGGGTAGGTAACAGGTATGCCTCACCCTGTTGTAGGTCATACAGCAGGCCATATAGCGCCATGGCTGCAACATAAAGCAGTTTGCAGCTTGGAGACACATACTGTGTGCAGTGGTACACCCATGCCAGGATGCAGTACCTGCCAATAGAGGTGGCATGACTGCATCACAATGCTTGTTTTGTGAGACACAAATTATGTGCAGGGGTAGCCCCTCCTTAGTACTGCAAGGAGAGGTCTAATGGCTTCATCACAATGTTTGTTTTGTAGGAAATAGCAAGTTTGCAGGGGTGACCCCACTCCCAGAATACAGTACCTGCCAGAAGGGGCTGTGTGGCTACAACACAATAACTATATATAATTATACATATAATTATGTCGTTGAGACACAGACTGTGTGCAGGGGTGACCCCATTCCCAGGATACAGTATCTTCCAGAAGAGGTGAAGACATGGCGCACAGTGTACCGAGAGCTGACGCAGCTGTACCCCACGTATGCATGCAAGGAATTCCTGCGCAATTTCCCCTTGTTCAACTTCTCAGAGACAGAGGTTCCACAGCTGCAGGACATGTCACAAATTCTCAGGTGAGGCTTGTCTAAGCACATGGTTTAGGGACAGCTGATTGATTTGACATCTGTGCCCGCACAAACGCAAGTGAGGTAATAGCCCTGCCCTGCTGCTGTAGGCCATGTAGCGGGCTTTTAGTTACCAAAGGTGTGTAGACGACGGGGCCAGCACCGCTGTTGCGCTCAATGCCGCCTCACGTTTTCAGGCCAAACTGACCTTCACATCAGCGTGCCTCAATCTACATACTCTCTGTTTCAGCTGCATAGCGTTGATACAGTGACAGTCCATGCCTGCTTTCAGCGCTCGCACTCAGCAGCTTAGATGCAGCCGATACAGCTTCAGCTACAGGCCACAGCAGATCTATTTCACGCTGTGATGGATGTCGGCATTTGTGTACCCCTGGCATTGGCGTGATGTCACAGACTTTGCCACATTACAGGAATCTATGAGTGGAACACCCCTGCTACTTCTTGTAGTTCTCATGTCTCAAACGGGATTCCAAGCTCTGCTCTCAAAATATGCCGCAAGTGTGCACAAACATCTCACCTTCAATGGTTCAAACTTGATATGCATCATTGCCTGCAATTGACGCACTTGTGCAAATGCTGGCAGTACAAACAGCCTGAGCATCAGGTGACATAGGTTGTGTCTGTCTAGGAACACGACAGGGTGGCAGATCAGGCCAGTGGCAGGATTGCTGCATCCTAGGGACTTCCTGAATGGCCTGGCCTTCCGCACATTCCACAGCACACAGTATGTGCGGCATCACAGCAAGCCAATGTACACACCTGAGCCAGATGTCTGTCATGAGTTGCTGGGTAAGCTGCTGCTGTTGTATGTGTCTTGTTCCCAGCTTGCTAACTCAGTGCCAGTGTTTTGTACAATCAAGCCCACGTCAAGTTGAGGTGTAACAGTCAATGAGTCTTGGCGTCAAGTTCTTGCCTTGCAGTAAGCTCATCAACAATGTTGCTGCTGGCGTAGTGGTGCGCCAATGCTGCATGTGCAGACATGTGATGCATCAATGATCATTAGCATGCAACTCTGGTGTAGCTCAGCACATCAGTAGCGAAGTCTGTGCCATTGTTGAAATGCAGTCATGAACCCCTCAATACGCAATACTTTCACGCGGGTTGTCAGCACTTGGCATGCCATCAGCTCTGCTGTAACTGTATAGTTGCTTGCTGCAGGGCACGTGCCAATGTTGGCAGATGCAGCCTACTGCAACCTGGTGCAGAACATTGGCATCGCCTCTCTTGGCGCAGATGAGAAACAGATCTGGCACTTGACCAAGCTCTACTGGTTCACTGTGGAGTTTGGGGTTGTCAGGGAGGGTGACCAAGTCAAGGGCTTTGGGGCGGGTGTGCTTTCTAGCTATGGGGAGCTACAGCACATGGCTTCAGGTGAGCAGATAATACAGCAAGAGCCGCTCAGCTTCTGCTGAGAGATCCTGAAATAACAGCAATGGCATGCAAGTGCTCTGATTGCCTATTTTGCAACAGCTTTGGTGTAAGTACAAGTTTACAATGAGTACAGATTCAGCTGCGAAAATCAACAAACATAAGTCCCAGAACGGGCTGCAGACAATCAATGCCTGACATGTAATTACATCAGGCCTACCTTGAGTTTATTTTCAGCAAATGTATGCACTGATTGGAGTGCAGGGCAACCCAAGATGCTGGATTTCGACCCATTCTCACCACAACCAAAGATGAGTTACAAGGACGGCTATCAGAAGCAATACTTTGTCCTGAACAGCTTCCAAGAAGGCGCAAAACAGCTGCTGGACTACTGTCTCAGTATTACAGACCCAGAAACAGTCAAGCAGCACATGCAAAATCTCAATAGATTGCTGTGAAGCATAGTTGGCATGACAGAAGCGCTTTCAAAATTTGTGGACTAAAGCAATACGGACTGCCTAGCGTCTACTGAAAGAGAGCTTTGTCTGGTGCATGAAATGAGGTTGTGTGCTTGTAATGTATGTGTTTTGTACATTATGTAGAGTGACAAGATTTTGAAATATCTGAATGAACATATGGGTGAACTCATCATGACAAATGAACATTGCTTTGGTACCAACAGGGTTTTAGACGTGAAGTGGTCAAATGGCAAAAGCAAGCTGAACAAGGTACTGCTATAGAGTTGTTCAATTATGTCAACAGCGTGACAAGCATGAGTGTGTCACTATTGTACACAAACCTTGACTAGAAGCATAGCATGCAAGCAAACTTGTTTCTGCTGCAGATACACACAGGCTACAGATGCTGATGCAGGAGGTTTGATTGGTGTACACGCATTTTGATTTTTGCAACTCTTCTTTTACAACAGCCTGTGCGCTCATTGCAGTGCTGCCTCTGTCTGTTGTGACTCTGTAAAATGGTCATCGGCAGCAGCATGATGACCAATTCCCAGACCGATCCCTTCTGTTTGTCTGAAAGGTAGTGAACCTCACCTATGACCACAAATTTCACATCCGCTAGATTTTCAGGATTGCTGGGTTTATGCTGGCTTGGGTGCAACTCCTATCCTGGGTGATAGGAGCACCTTGCTGCTAGTAGGGCTAAAGCACACATGTGCTTGGACCCTCAAAATATGCCATGATCTGCTGCAGTCACTGGCAATAGCTCCACTTTGTCATAAGTCCTGTACATAATGACATGAAATACAAACCTGTTCTGCCTCTCTGCAGGCTCGTCCAAGGGTATCTGGGCAGTGACATTTGAGTTCTTGAAAAACAACTTCTTCCGTGGGAAGTCTGCTTTGAGCAGTATAACGTGTCCGCTATTTAGCATCCCTTCAGATGATGTAGAGGAGCCCACGTCCTTGCCTTTGCAATAGTGCCCATTGTTGTGGGTCCAGCCATAACTTGCTGGCAGATTGTAGAATGCTCCATTGTCAACAATGTCTGCTCCAATGCCCACAAACATCCAGTGTTGGTTTTTGGTTATCTTGAACTTCACCAATCCTGTTCCTGTGATTGCTGGCTCAAGAGTGATGCTTCCATATTTTCCGCCACCGCTATTGGCGATTGCTGTGTCTTGCTGAGGCGTCACTGCAAATTCAGAATTTGATGAGCTGAAATGGAAAGCTGTCATGCATGTATAGCCCATGAAGTCCCCCAAAACCAGGTAGTCAATCAAATTCATGTAAGCGGCTAGCTGACTTGGCTCAATAGCTGGCCGAGGCAGTTTTGTATTTGGATCACTTTGGGTGGCACAACAGCGCAGGTAAGACAGAATGTGCTGAAAAAGCTGTGGATCAAAGTCTAGGAAGATGCGTCCTTGATCATCTCGGTCAAGGCATTGCTCCCAATTCCCATTGAACCTGGCAGCCAGAGCAGAGCCTGTGGCCTGTGCACACAAGCTACACAAGTCTACATATGCATGACATGGACAAGTGTAGTGTTGACGCAAGTGCGAGCAAGCAATGGGACGATCAGGTTGAAATATCGTGTATGTCGCCTGCAAAATGATAGGCAAGGACATATGCACCTCAGCAAGAGTTGTGCCCTTTGCTGGCTGATGTAGACACACCTGTGTCAATGTTGACCTTTTGGTGGCAAAGGTGGTCCCTCCTACATTCAATGTGAGCACGTCATTGTCTGCAACACCTACAGCTGCCATGAGCCGCTTCTCTTGCTCAAAGGCAGCAACCCTCTCTGCAAGGCCACGTTCTCCCTGCACACAGCTGTCGAACTCGGGATCTTGCCAAAGCTGGTTGACCTATTGACAAGCTTCCGAACAACTCCGCCCGAGCACAAGACTTATTGTACAAGACGTACTACGTTCATGCACGACATGCAGCAGAGCGTGCCCGTGCGGGCAGTGCATAGCGCGCTGTGCATAGCAGATACTGGCTGTACAAGCTTCTACCTCTAGAAGTTGCTTCTCTCGCTCTTGAACAAGGCTGTGCACTTGACCTAACAAGTCAGACGTCTGCTTCATCATTCTGACACCGATGCGCTGACGTCTTTTTACTTGATGCAACGAGACAGCCTGGATCAACGTGCTCTAGGATTGGCTCGTGAAGCGCATTTCATGCATTTCATGTAGCATCTGCTGCAACTGCCCAGTGCTGTCTATGCTGGCTGCATCTGCATCTTGCAAGGAGCTGTGCAAAAGCAACAAAACACAGCTGTGCGTATGGAGCCTGCTACGATGCATGTGAAAGGTAAATGCAATAAGCATGCTGCTTTACCTAGAAAGAACATTTTCCCCGCCTGTATGGCCACTGTGCTGATACAGGATACTTGCAATGTTTGTAATGAAGGCTCAATGTCAAGGCAGATGTGGCAGGCCTGGGACAGCAGCAGCAAGCAGAGGCCGACAGGTACATCAAGTTGAACACATTAGTTCTTATACTAGAACATAGCTCAAAAATTGAGTTATAGTGCATTTGCCAGCACCTCGACTCAATCTGCGTCCATTCTGCATCCAATCAGGAGCATTGGTCAGCCTTATACAGACGTTCTGATGCCAATCTGTGGTCGTCTGTACAACCTCTGCATCAGCGCTTCATGCGCAGCTTGCCACCATTTGCTGCTGACAACATCCAGAAAGGCAAGTATTGTTGTGGCTCAATCCCACTTGCTTGGTTGCCGATCACTGCAGGACTGCTACATGACAACTGATTGGCGTCATACGACAACATGATGCACTCACTCTCTTGACTGGCACCAACATAATCGACAGTAGCCTTGATCTCAAAGAACCATGCTCTCTTTCTCCTGACTAAAAGCTGTGCTGCAGGGCAAGCCCAGATGCTGGATCTGGACCAGTTCTCACCACAAGCAAACATGATTTACAATGTTGGCTATCAGAAGCAATAATTGGTCCTGAACAGCTTCCAAGAAGGCGCAAAACAGCTGCTGGATTACTGTCTCAGCATCACAGATCCAGAGACAGTCAATTGCAAGCAGCATATGCAGAACCTGAACAGATCGCCATGAAGCATATTTGGCTTGACGGAAGCACTTGTCAAACTTGTGGGCTGAAGCAATAAGTACTGTGCCTAGTGGCTACTGAAGGAGGGATTTATTGTCTCTTGCAAGGCTGTGTCCTTGTAGTGTATGTGTTTTGTACATTATGTTGACTGTCTAGTTTGACAACTACTTGAATGAACTCATCACGGCAAATGAACATTACTTCAGTACCAAATAGACTTGGACATGTGAAGCGCTGGAAAGGTAAAACAAAGCTAACCAAAGTGCACCATTCCATGAACAGATCTAGACAGCTCAACAGCTATAGATGTCAGCGGCATGACAAGCATGCAAGTTGTAAGAGTGTTCGGTCATTAGCAGAATCTTCTGAGAAGCCTGACGTGGAGGCAAACTTGTTGTTTCAGCAGATGCAGTCAGAATCAACATGCTGAGACAAGAAGTTTAAAATGATGTACAAGAATTTGAATGTGCCCTTTTGCCAAACTGTCCTTATAAAACAGCCTGTAGCTGTGTGCTTGTACACACGCTGCAACTGTCTGGAATGACACAAGAAGTATACACTTGTCCGTTGTTCCTGTCAGCTTGAATGCTGCTTCTTTCTTGATTGACAAGAGCGCCTTGCTGCTGCATATATGCGCTTGGATCTTCAAAAAACGCTCAAGTCTTCTGCAGTCACTGGCAGCAGCTCCACTTCATCATTGGCATAGTACATGATCACATGAAACACAAATTTGTTCTGCTTCTCTGCAGGCTCGTCCAAGGGTATCTGGGCTACAGTGGATGCACTCAAGTTTTTGAAAAGCAGCTTTTTGCCTGGAAAGTCTGCTTTTACCAAGACAACCTCTCCGCTGCCTAGCGACACTTGTGAGCCAGCAGAGCTGACGATGTTCTGACCTTTGCAATAGTACTGGTTGATGTGACCCCAGCCATACGATGATGGCGAAGTGTAGAATGTTGTGCTGTCGGCAATATCTGCTCCAATACCTACAAACATCCACTGCTGATTGTTACTGATCTTGAACTTCACAACCCCTGTACCTTGAATTGCTGGCTCAAGAGTGATGCCTCGATATTTGTTGCCACCACTGATGGCAGTTGCCCTTGTTTGCTGAGGTGTCACTTTGAATTCAGAGTTTGCTGAGCTGAAGTGAAAGGCTATTGAGCCTGTATAACCCATGAAGTCTCCCAGAACCAGGTAGTTGACCAGATTCATGTAAGCTGCTTGCTGATTTGGCTCAATGGCTGGCAGACACGGCCTTGTATCTGGATCACTTTGAGTGGCACAGAAGCGCAGGTAAGACAGAATGTGCTGGAAAAGCTGGGGGTCGAAGTCCAAGAAGATATGTCCTTCGTCATCTCGGTCAAGGCATTGCTCCCAGTTCCCACGGAATCTCGCAGCCAGAGCAGAGCCTCTGGCCTGTGCACACAAGCTACATAAGTCTGCTCTGTATTTGACACGCATCCTTTAAAGGACGTGTTGTATGTGCAAGGGGTAGTACATCAAGCTGCAGCAAGTTGCAGTCTGAACATTGCATACGCTGCCTCTAGTATGGAAACCGAGTACAAAGGCAACTTAGCAATAGCTGTAGTCCTCGATTGCTGGTGCAAGCACAAACCTGTGTCAGAGTTGACCTTTTGGTGGAAAAGGTGGTTCCTCCTACATTTAGTGTGAGCACATCATGGTCTGCAACACCTACAGCCATCATAAGCTGCTTCTCTCGCTCAAAGGCGGCGACCTTCTCCGCAAGTCCACGTTCACCCTGCACACAGCTGGCGATCTTTGCATGGTACGGGTCATGCCAGATGATCAGTTTGCTGATTTCGGTACTGGAACATGACATACCTTTTCGGAGCATGCATGCATACGCGACATAGCAGAGCGTGGGACCTCGAAACGCTATGCACTAATACATGTACAAGCTTGTACCTCTTGCACTTGCTTCTCTCGCTCTTCAAAGAGGTGGTGCACCTGACTCAACAGGTCAGACGCCCGTTCCATCATGTTGACACCGATGTGGTCGCGATTCCAACACCGTTGGCGCAAGACCAAGTTTTGACTCAGTGTGATCTAGGATTGGCTGATGTCGTGCAGCATTCAAATTTGCCTGGACTGACAATTTGTCCGGTTGGCGAGGCATGGCCAACTGGGCGCTGCCCATTGTTGCTACTCATCAGCATTGAAACAAGGCTCAATGCTGAAGATCTTGCTTGTTGTGTTTGTACCCCTGCTGAGCAGCAATACCACATCATGACTCCTCCGCCATAGCTGACTGACGTCATGCCATGATGATATACCATGCTGCACTTTCACGACTGGCACAAACATGCTTGACAGCAGCCGCTGATGATGATTGATCTCAAAGCACCACGATAAACTTTCCGGTGATACGATGTGCTGAAAGAGCTCAGCAATGGTAGGCTGCACGGTAGCATCTGACTGCGCGTCTTCTGCATTGGCAATGAATGCTGGGCTGGTCAAGTGTGCAATGAACACAGACAGACACCCAAGAACATTTGGGATCTGGATTAGGAAAATGCTTGGAAGCTCAGCTCTATCCACAAAACTGAATGGGGAAGGGGAAAAATCTGGCCCTACTTCTTCTTGCTGGGCGTTGCTGCTTGTATTGCTGCAACAGCTGCAGCCCGCTTCTCCTGCTGCTTGTTATCCCAGGCATCTAACCTCATTACATCCTCTGTTGCTGCTTGCTGCAAGGCTGCATTCTCTCTCTGCACTGCAGCCTGATGCCTTTGGTGAGGCCCCAACTCTGGTAAAGCTGGCAGATTTTTGCAGAAACGCACAAATGAAGGGCTGTCAATGGCGTGCTGGCGGTAGGCTGACTCATCCTCTACACGAGGCGTTGGACCTGTTCTGATCGAAAGGTCGCCTGCTCTGCCCGACTGAGCATAGCTGTCCCTGCCTACCCTGACCTTCCTGTACAGCAGTTTTTGCTTGTAAGAACACTGACGTGAGGACCGTTTTGTCATGAATATAATGCTAATGGGGACCAATCACTGCATTCCGACCGCAATGCTTGCTGTCTCTGCCTACCCTGACCTTCCTGTACAGCAGTTTCTGCTTGTAAGAACATGGATGTGAGGACTGTTTTCTTATCACGAGAATTCCGATGGGGATCACCCACCGCATCTCGACTGCAGTGCTTGCTGTCCCTGCCTACCCTGACTTTCCTGTAGAGTAGGCTTTGCTTGCAAGGACATTGACGTGAGGACTGCTTTGTTGCAAGTGCATTGCAGATGGGAACTGAATTCTGACTGCAGTGTCTCCTCTGAGCAATGTACGACCAGAGACAAGGACAATGTTGGTACTCTCAGCAGTCGCCACCAGGAGAAGCTCCTGTACATGCATGCAGCTGTGTTTGTTTGATAGGACTGCAGCAATTCATGTGAGGCGTACTCAAGAGGCTATTGCTTTGTGTGGGGTTGCAGTACAACACTGTCACCAATCTGTCTGCCTGGACAAGTGTCATATTGCCTAAGAGGCGTTCTTGAAGGGTATGCTAAAGCATCGTATTCTGTGAATCATTGCACGGGCTCAATTGCTTGTGCCACAGCTGCACAGCTGCCAAGCATCTGCCAGCCAGCACTGAATAACTTGCTGTTTTGTTGAGTGGTGCAAGCTACGTCCAGCAAAATGACTGAGCGCTGCTCATGACATGCTCAGCACCAACAGACAATGAAGCATGAGTTGCCAGGTCCATTTGGGACTGGTCTTACCTGCTGAGCGCCTGATCTAAAGAGAATTCTGCATCACTCTCCATGAAGCGTGCTTGGCCTGTCTGCCGAGCCATTCTGGGGATCAATGGTTCAGCCATTGTGCCTGAAAACGCCCATGCAACATCTTGAGAGGGTTATCTGATAATGCTCAGCAGCGTCATATCTCAACCCACGTGGCTTGGACTGATTTATATTTGGTCAATTCTGTGTGATGGCTTTGCATGCCTGATGCAACTTCTCATGTAGCCTTTGTGAGTTTGTCAACTTCAACAGTAATTACTATGGCTTGTCAGCAACATATCGTGTCTACATCAGCATCATTTTGCCTATGCAGCAGCTTGACTGTACCAGTTGACCTGTTATGGCCGCCATGTTATGGTTGCATGCTGCCTAGCATGCATGAGCAAGCATGCATGCATGAGTCGGCGTGCAGGGTAAATGAGCCATAAGAGGGGTTGCTGTCAGGTAACTCTGCTTGCTGTTTTGCAAAAGATCATGACAATGACAAGAAATGGCCTTACTAGAGCTCTCCATTTTGCAATGAGGGAATTGGCGGCACCCCTGGAAGGGTGGGGGGGACCCCTGAGGGACAGGCAAGCACTTCCTGCCTTCTGCCCTGGGGCCGCTGCTAGATGCCTCTGCAAGTAGTAGTTTGTATTGCGACTTTCAATCTTGCCAACCAGGTTTGTTGTATAGATGACTGCTGTGGCCAAAGCCAGCTGTCAAAGCTGCAAGTAGCGTCAATGCACAAGACACGTTGGTGTTTCAAGCAAGCAGTAGGCATGCACACTGTCTTTTACAAATTGCTAATGCTCTCGAGGCAGCTGTTCCAACTGCATGCGTGACTGCGCTCTTTTGTTGAGCTGCCATTGCCGGAAACTGCCCTTTCAGATTGCACACACTATGGCAACTCTAGGTCATAGATTGTACTTGATGCTTTGTATACCTTGTGAGCTTGAATGGACAGCTAGAAGGACAGGGCTTGTTGCAAGATTTTATACTTGCAGCAAGGTCTCATTTTACGTTGGGATGAGAAAGCGGGGTATGAGCCTGCTCCATGTACTATGATCTCATCAAATCAGGCCATGGCATGATATACCTGCATAGGCAAGGTGCCTCCTATAGCCTGGGTGGACTTGTCTCCTGACATAGTAAGCCCGGTCACAGCCCTGCACCACTGGACCCTCCATCTCATGAGTCAGCTGAGGGGAGATTGCGCGCCTGCAATGCCAAACAAGGCATTGACAGGGAAAGCAGACCTGTCAGGTGTGTGTGCTGTGGTAGGGACCACACAGAGTGCATTAGTGCATTGCGTGTGGATGTTGCATCAAGGGCTGTACAGACTACTCGTTGAGATGCTGCTATTGCTGAAAGCATGCCAAGCAACAATGTGATGACTTCTCACAAACCATGGCACTGTTGTCTAGCGATGACACCTTGACTGGCTCGTGCGCGGCAACAATGAGTCTAATCAGTTGCACTTGCCGCAAAAATATGCATCTAGCGCTGACACCATTGACTGATACCATGGAAGACAGCAAACATGTGTTTAAACCTGTTTTCACAAGCAGTCTTACCTTCTTGAGACAGTAGCTGCCGGTGACGCTGAGTAACTCAGGTCAAGTCCATGACTAAAGCTCTGCAAGAAACACTGCCGATTCATCAGTAAGCTGCTCACATTGTAGCAGTGCAACAGATTTGCCACTGACAGTGCCTGCGACAAGCGCAGCAGTGCAGGCAGCAGCGCTTTTGAGATGGACTAACAGTGTTGCTGCAGCTTACATCTGGCTCGTGGAGATGCTTACGTCCCAGGTGACCTCCGCCCAGAGATGCTACCAACCAATTAGGTGAGCTGCCTGGAATCCCTTGCAGTTCTTTGCCAAACTGTGGCATGCAAGCACTGCAGGACATATGTCAGACTAGTCTGTAAATCAAACGTAAAGCGCAGATGTGATGCTGCCAAAGCTCGTGCCTGTGTGGATTCGCAATCTCCATGTCAGCACCGCCAGTCACGCACAGCACGACGGGCGTGCACCCTCGCGAACCTCGCAGACTACCGCAAAGTAGAAGAAATCGACTATTTTCTGGACAGACAGCTAGTCTCGAAAGCAAGTAAGTGCTAGCGGTCAGCGCATCTCTCCAAGGGCTAGCGCGCAGCTGCTTTGCCTGTCCGCCGGTATCGAGGACGTGCTTTGCATGCTGCCTCCGCTTTGAAGGCTTGAAGGCGATAGTCAGAGACTCTAAATCCATCTCGAGATGATCCCGCAATCCTCCTCATCATCGTTGATCATCTGCGCAGGCGAGGCTGACACACTAACTATAGTCGTTCACAGTTTCTGTCCCACGCCGTCCTGAAGGCTTGCTCACAGCGTAGTGCCTGAGTCGCATATAGGTGAGTAGCGTATGATCAGCCGAAGGGCGAGATTTGAATGTCGCCCAACGTTGTCGCCGCACAGTGAACGTTGTTTCCGAAACGTTTCGGGCTTGTTTTGCTGCAAGCTGTGATCTCTTACGGGAGCGCGACTGACAGTGCTTGAACTCGCAGGTGCCTGTAGAGATGTCGAGCAACAACGCGGGAGGTCCAGCTGGTCCCGCAGGGCCACAGGCAGGTCCTGAGGGCGTCCCCCAAGGGCAGAGCAACCAGGGCAGCAACACGCAGCAGCAACAGCAGTACCAGCAGGGATCAAATCAGTCACAGAACCGCAACGTAAACGGAAATCAGGTAGTCGCAACGTCTGCTGTGCAGCCCGACTGTCGGCCACTACTGCAAGATCTTGTGTTTAGTCATACCTATGTCGGGACAGCAGCGCTCCTATGTAAGCTCTTCGGACGCGTTCTGCCAGTGCTGTACGTCTGTGACAGATCTGGTTTTCGTTGCAGTTGCCCTCGTCGTCTCATCTCGGCCCCGAGTTTTTGGCCATGCTGCAGGATGGGCACAAACTGTCAGACAGACCCATCATTCCAGACGAGCGGTTTGCCAGGCCTCAGCAGAACCAGCAGGGCCAACAGCAGCAGCAACAGCAGCAGCCAGAGGAGGAGCAGACTCTTGGCAGCAAATATGGCATTGGACTGCCTGGAGTACGTCTAGAGGGTACTAACACTTATACTGGAGTCCAAACAGCAGAGGATCTGTCCTCCAACCTGCCAGTCATTGTGTCAGTTGACACCACAGTTGCTCCCACCATTGGCCGTGCTGCTTTGGGCGGTGGCAGCAGCTTTGGGTTCACAGGCGCTGCTGACCAGGCTCACAGTGCTGCCTATGGTGGATCTGGTGCAGCCAACAGCCCTGAGGTTATGGCCAAGAAGGCTGCCAACATCACCACTGCCCTTGGAGTCAATGACCACATTGCTGGTATCTAGTTTGTGCGATTGACAGACACAGAGCAGCTGATGATCCCAGGAAACTATGAGGGCACAAATGAGACAGAAGTCTAGCTGCATGGTACTTGCCATTTTGTTGATGGGTCTGAGTACCGTACTCTGGCCCTCATTGTCTTGCCGATCGGGCAACCTTTGCCTTTGTTGAGCCCAATATAGTATATTTTGACTGTGACTGAAACAACCAGTAATGAAGGAGGCGTTGAAGCTTTACTTATGTGGTTTGGTGCTGTTGCACAATGTCAAAATGCACTGCATCACCACATCTGTCTCGGGTCATTTAGCTTGCTGCAAGAGATTCCTTGGTTGCTCCTGCTAGGGTGTTGTTTTCGAGAATGAGCTGATTTGCATAATTGGCCTGAGCCAAAGTCCATTGGCATGCATCTCGGTCAGACTGAGCACACTCAATCCACAGCACACATCACGCTATGGTGAGTACCTATTCTTGCACGCACAAGTTTTGCAGGTGTGTGGTTCTTGGGTGCACACCTGATAGTGAAACCCGAGGCCCAGAAGTTCCTCGAGGCAAGTGCTGTCATCTTTGCCATAACGCTTCAACTTCCACCGACTATGCCAACGACAATGATTATCGTTTCCTGAGGTTCTGAGAGATTTTGCATGTTCAAAAAGTTGCACAGCATGCCAAGCAACAGTGCTGCACATGCAGTCGCATGCATGCACGTGATTGAAAGTGTGGACAGTATCTGATGCCCCATAAACGCTCTCCTACGCACATGCGTTGGATGAAACAGCTTGCAAGAATAGCTGATGGGCGTGGGTATGCATCAAGCTCAAAGCTGGTCTCGGAGCGACGTTTTGCGTGAGACCTATGCATAGCATTGCATACGGCACGCAGCATGCTGCGGATTTGACGAGTATGCCAGACAGCCTCAACATCAACTCCCAGTATGCACTTTCGATGACATGTAAAAGATAAGCTGTTGGCTGCGCGACACTGATCAGTTAGGCATGAGCTCGTCAGCTGAGAAAGCGCAGGAAGTGTTGCAAGACGTGTTCGGTATGCTAAAACTCTTGGAAGCAACATGGCATTTCTTCTCACGCGCTTGAATGCCTGTCGTCGGCTTTTGCAGGTCATGACAGGTTCCAGGGCAAACAGCTCGAAGCAATCAACGCCACGCTCTCAGGTTGATCACTCGCGCGTTGATCATGTACATTTGTCCCTTTGAATGGTGTTCAAGTCTGACTGTCGATCGCTGCTGCCCAGGCGAAGACGTCTTCGTGCTGATGCCCACTGGTGGGGGCAAATCTCTATGCTACAGCTTACCAGCAGTGGTGCGACCAGGCATAGTCCTCGTGATCTCCCCTTTGATAGGTACCAGTTACCTGTCACATAGCATCTGCAATCATTTCTACTGTCAAACCCATGCATGACAGCATTATAACCTATTTCCAAATTTGCAATGGCATACTTGGTAATTGTACAATTGCAGCTGTAAACTTGACCTCAAATTTGATGACGAACAGCGCAGGATTTCGTCCACACTGCAAACTGCCAAAACAGTTTCGTGAAACTCACCTGATGCTGCCAATTAGATGGCACTGCACATGTGTGACAACACACACATTTATGACGGCAATCCATTAGTGTAACTTTTGACATGCAGCCCTCATGGAGAATCAGGTTGCAAGTTTACAAGCAAAGGGCGTCAACGCCAACTTCCTCTCATCGACCAAAAGTGCACAGGAGCGCAGCAGCATACTGCAAGACATCAAGGCAGCTGTTCCCACGATCCGCCTGCTGTTCATCACTCCTGAGTTGCTCAGCACAGAAGGCTTCATGGGCACCTTGAAGAGCATGGGCAGAAAGAGCACCCTGACCCTGTTTGCTGTGGACGAGGCACATTGCATCAGCTCATGGTGAGGCGTCTGTTACGTACTGCAAGACATCAAATCAGCTGTACCCGTTTTCTGTCTGCTGTTCAGCACTCCAGAGTTGCTCAACACAGAAGGCTTCATGGGAACCCTGAAGACCATGAGAGCAAAGGGCACCCTGATCCTCTTTGCTGTGGATGAGGCACACTGCATCAGCTCATGGTGGGGTGTCTAGGGACCACTGTCCCTTTGTTGACGTATCCTGGGTTCCAATTGCTTTGCTTGCTGAGTGACTGCGTGGCAAAGCAGCTCTGCCTACCAGCCGCCTGCTGTTCATCGCTTCTGAGTTGCTCAGCACAGAGGGTTTTATGAGCAGCTTGAAGACCATGAGCGCAAAGGGCACCCTGACCCTGTTTACTGTGGACGAGGCACACTGCATCAGCTCATGGTAAGGTGTCTATTGCATACTGCAAGACATCAAATCAACTATGCCTTCACTCCGCCTGCGATTCATCACTCCTGAGTTGCTCAGCATAGAGAGCTTCATGGGCACCTTGAAGAGCATGGGCACAAAGGGCACCCTGACCCTCTTTGCTGTGGATGAGGCACACTGCATCAGCTCATGGTAAGGTGTCTATTGCCTTGTGCCTGTGTTGTACTTACATCATGGAATTCAACTGGGTTCGCTCAGCAAGTAAGGGACTGTGTGGCAACGTCTTGTGGGCGCCCAAATTGCTGTAGATGATGCACACTGCATCAGCTCATGGTAGGGTGTGCCGTCTTATGCATGATTTCCAAACAGATAGACATCTGTTGACATCTTGGCGGGTTCAAACTCACTTGTGAGTGAGTGATATTTGGTGAAATCTCTGGGACATCAGCGTTGACGTGAGTGAAGCGCAATGCACCAGCTCAGTGATAGCGTTGTGTGGGTGCACCTGCAGGGGTCATGAATTCAAGCCAGCCTATAGGAAGCTAGGCATGGTGAGACAGCAGCTGCCAGGCGTGCCCGTCGTTGCCCAAAATTTCTTGTTCTTCTGCTGCTGCTAATGCTGCTGCTGTTGCTGCTACTATTGGCACTGTGACTGTGACAGTGTTTATGGGCTCACCTGCAGGGGCCCATGACTTCAGACCAGCCTACAGGAAGCTAGGCATGGCTAGACCAACGTGCTCACAAAGTCTCACCTATTGACACCTTGCTTGTGTTATGTGGCCACGCCTGCAGGGGCCATGATTGTAGACCGGTCTACAGGAAGCTAGGGATGGTGAGACAGCAGCTGCCCAGTGTGCCAATCACTACATGCACCTTCTTCCGCTGCTGCTGCTGCTGCTGCTGCTGCTGCTGCTGCTGTCGGTGACACTGAGCTTGTGACAATGATCTGCTGTTGCAGGGGCCATGACTTCAGGCCAGCCTACAGGAAGCTAGGCATGGTGAGGCAGCAGCTGCCTGGTGTGCCCATCATGGCCCTCACTGCCACTGCTGCCCCTCAGGTGACACGCAGGTCATGCCCTGTCCTGACCTCAAGTGACATTGCAGGTCATGATACCGCCAAACCCTAGATGACAACCAGGCAATCCCAATGCAAAACTCTGACACCCCAGCTTATGCCTGATCCAGACCGTTAGTGACATGGTTGCAAGCCTGTCCACCGTTTAAGGGCAGCTTTCTCTTCAGTACACAGCTGTTTCAGCCACTTAATCATGACTTCTCAATTGTGCTTCTGTCATCCACATTCATCCAAAACCAGTCCTTCAGGACATTCCACATTTGCAAATTCAGGATGCTTGACAAAACTGGTAATGCAGGCGCTTAGTTGAAGCTATCTTTGCCAACTCTCTGATCCCAAAGCAAAATATGCTTTTTGATGCTATCAGCTAAAGCGGCTTTGTCACGATGCTATCCAATCAAAATTGTTCTGCTGCAAAATGACGTTGTCAAGCAGCTCAGAATCCCCAAGGGCAGTCGGGCCACTGTCGAGCTTACACAGGCTCAACATGCATTACTCATCAATGACTCGTCCATTCCTCAATATGGCCTTCACTTCGCACCTTCTCTACAGGTGCAAGATGACATTGTCAAGCAGCTTAGAATCCCCAAAGCTGTCAGGCTGGTGTCCAGTTTCAATAGGCCAAACATCCATTACTCCGTAAAAGTTGTAACAGAGTCACAACCAGAGCCCTTACCTCATATTGTAGCCCTGCTGAAGGAGGGCAGAAGGGCGGAACCAGACCATGCATGGCCCTGTAGCATTGTGTATGCCTTGAAGAAGGAGAGCACAGAAGAGATTGCGGCAGGGTTGACGCGCAAAGGTGTAAACACAGCCATGCCTCCTGCCTGCTTGGACCTCTCCAACATGCTTGTTTCTGTGTTGCCAGCCATTGGAAACAAAGCGACAAAATCGGTCTCAAGTGCTTCTGCTGGGTTTTGATTGTGCCAATGCTGGACAGATGTTGCAAAGCGCTCGTAGCATGGCTGCGAAGTGCCTCAAGCTTTCTGCACACCAAGCTTGCGTCCTGAAGAAGAATAGTCAGATCATGACCGTGGGGAGAACAAGACAGCATTGTGTGCCTCATGCAGGCATCCCCTGTCAAGCATATCATGCTGGGCGACCTGCCAAGGAGAGGAGCCAAGTACTTGAAGACTGGAACACTGGCAAGCTGCCTGTCGTGGCGGCCACCATTGCCTTTGGCATGGGCATTGACAGAGCAAGTAGGCTCCTGTGCTGTGCTGTGCTGTGCTGTGCTGTGCTGTGCTGCGCTGTGCTGTGCTGTGCTGCCCTGTCTGTGATTGCGCCTTTTGGTCTGGATTCTGAGTTGGTCATAGCAATCTTGCTGTGCTACATAGAAAGCTGTCTCCTAGTCTTGTTGCTCAGATTCAGTGCAAGCAAGGTCCAAATGGAGTCACTTCATACACCCAGTGCAAGAAAGCATGTTCTTGGCGGATTAGTCAGCATGACTCATCTATCGTGTCATGTGCCAAGCAGTCTGCCCAACACTGTCAACAGAGATTGTTCAATAGACAAACAGCATCATGCAACATGCAAGCGTTTTGGACATGACCTAATGTGCCATATCTGAATACCTTTTTGTCAACACGTGGCTCATCAGTAATTGTCATCAATCATGTTTTTTGCAGATGTGAGGCTAGTGGTGCATTACAGCCTGCCCAAGACCCTAGAGGGCTTCTACCAAGAATCTGGCAGGGCAGGCCGTGACGGTAAACCAGCCCGCAGCGTCGTCTTTTATTGTCTGAGCGACAGAGACCGCATGGACTGGATTCTGGCCAAGCAGAAGAAGAGTAGAGGCAAAAAGCGTAAAGCAGGCACAGGTATGAACAATTGTAAATTTGTCCTCTATCATTTGAGCGACAGGGACTGGACAGACTGGGTTCTAGCTAAGCAGAAGAAAAGAAGAGGCAAAAAGCGTAAAGAGTGTTCAGGTTTTGTCTCTAATCTTTTTGAACCTTTGTTTTCTTTGATTTTGTTGTTTCCTTTCGCGTTCAACACATTTACTTAGACCTGCGCTGTAGCAGTTAGCTTGTGCCATAAGCATCTCAGCTTGCTTGCTTGATTGCTCATTTACTCGTTTACTCCCTCTTTCCCTTAGTTGAGAGTATGCGTATGTGGCAGATGAGTCAAAGGGACATAATGCTGCAGTACTCAGGATGTGCGGGAATATGTGGCAGATGAGTCAGGTGGCAATAATGCCGCAGCACTGAGAACATGTAGATGTATGGGGGAGATGAGTCACAAGGAGACAATTTTGCAGCTGCGGCAGCCTTCAGCTGAGAAGTGGCCTACTGCGCAACACAAGCCTGCAGGAGGGCACTTGTTCTAAGGCCTTCTGTCGGGGCCCTGCGTGAGCCAATGGCTCCATCACTGGCTGGTTGACGGACATACTGCTTGACTAGTTCACTCAAGGGCTAAATGCAACATTAGCTGGCTGACTAATGGACGGCTTGACTGATGAACTGATTGAGTGAATGCATAATGTAGAGGAGCAAGAGGGCGACAATGCTGCAGCTGTGGCAGCCTTCAGCCAAGTGGTGGCCTACTGCACAACACAGGCATGCAGGAGGGCTCTTGTGCTGGGGCACTTTGGGGAGGCCCTGCCGCAGGGCAGCTGCACCGGCTGTGACTGCTGTGATGATCCTGAGACTGTCAAAGCTCAGGTGACCTTTTCCTTCATCTGTGCTTCTGCCCAATCTGCTGTTCTTCTGTTCTTGTGCTCCTGTGCTGCATGATCTCTGTCTTTGTTGCAAGCCTCTTCTTGTGCGCTGCTGCATGGCTGCTCTTTTCCGATTGAGCACTTATTCACAGAAGGCATCAAGGGTATCTACAAGTGACAATCAAGTGATCAAAATCAGTATCGATGCAAATACATGCTATCAATCAGAGCTAAGCATTGAAGTTCAAGAGGTGTGATTCATGATCAAGAGTAAGGGCATGGTAACAATGCATGAGACATTCAGCACAGGTCCTAAGCGCTGAGATTGTGTCCTATCTGCCATCTGAGGCATTGCATTGCTGTCGTACAGTCTGATGTGAGGCCCTGGCTGGGAAAGCATGCGTGCAGTTGCATCAGCTAGACAGCGAGATTTTGCAGCATGCTCAATAGAGGCAAAGAGGTTTGGTCAAAACCTGCACAGAGCATCGTGTTTTGCACCTTTAGTTTTACGTTTGCAAATTTTGTGCGCAGTTGCATCGGCTGGACAGCAAGGTCTTGCAGCATGCTCAACCGAAGGCAGAGAGGTTTGGCCATAAGAGACATAGAGTCTCACCATCTGCATCTTTTGAACAGCAAACTGATGTTTTGCACACTTGTATGCAGTTGCATCAGCTGGACAGCAAGGTCTTGCAGCATGCTCAACAGAGGGCAGAGAGGTTTGGACAGAAACGCCACACAGCCTCACAGAACTTTGGCTTGTATGCACTTGTCTGACAACTGATGTCTCTACAAACTTGTACGCAGTTGCATCAGCTGGACAGCGAGGTCTTGCAGCATGCTCAACAGAAGGCAGAGAGGTTTGGGCAGAAGGGAAACAGAGTCTCACGGTCTGCCCATCGCTCAGAGGACGACCCCTTTGCAGACGCTGCTCCTGATCAACACTTGCAAGATCTGTCCTCTCATAGTGAGAATGATGCAGGTATGCCCTGCCACCTTGCACATACATGGCTGTGCATGGCATTTTGAAAAGCAGGAAACATAAGGCTTGATGGTTATTTTTGTGATCTCTGAAAGAGAAAGGAAAACTTTATGTCTGAAAGAGAAAGGAAAACGCTATCTCTGAAAATGAAAGGAAAACTCGTACTTTTCAAATGGCTTGTGCGTCCAGGTCATCACTACTTGTATGCAGATGCTGTATCAGGCGTGGGAATGAAATTTGTGACTGACTGGTTCAAGTTGTCTGCATGACATATACACCGAAAGCTATTGTGCAGGTCAGCAATTTGGCTGTATGCTCACTTCAGCAGTTGTGCCCTCACTTCTTGTGTTGTTCTGATTGCATGTGCCTTGTCTAAGCTGTACTCTGTAAGCCACAGAGGATGGGTCACCATCTGAGGTCGCGGCAGCTGAGCAAGCAGTCAAGAGGGCCAAGCAGAGTGGGGCTAAGGGCACAACTGGAGCTGTCTTTGAAGCCCTGGAGGCAGCTGAAGCAATGCATAACAAACAAAAGCAAGGTGCGTTTGAGTTGTTGCGTTGCAGTAAGAACTGCTTGAACTTTCTGCATGCCAGTCACAAGCAAGGTGCATTTCAAGTGTTGATTTGCAAACAAGGACTGCTTTGGGGAGTTTCCATACAATGCTGCTGCAAGAAGAGTCATGGTGATGAGGGTTTGGCACCTGCCGTTGCTGGCTACCATGCTTGCTTGTCTGAGAGCCAGCAGTAGGTACCTGCTACTACACCTGTGTGCTTTTTTGGGCTTTGGCAATTTGTACGATCATGATGTACCATGCTGGACCAGGCATTTTAGGCAAGGCGCAGCTAGCTCATGAGTAGGTGTCAGCACAGTTCCAGCCAAATGCAAACTTGACGCCTTGCTTTTATGCAGAAGCAAGCGCCTCTCAGCGCCTTAGCAAGCTGCTACAGAACAAAGCCAAGCCCAAACAAGCAGCCCAACCCGGCCCTGCCCCTCCCCCCCAACCCACCCTCACCCCTGCAATGCGCCAGCACGCAACAGACAGACTCACCAAGGCCCTGAATGACAATTCAGCGCTTGAGCTTGCCCTGAACCAAACTGAGTGCGGCGCGGCAAGGTGGGAATCTGACATCTCGAGCAGCAGCAACAGCAAATCAGCGTATCTTAGCAAGCTCAGTAACGCAGTGTCACAGATCAAGCGTGCTACAGCTTTGGATGAGCTTTGCCTGCCTGGTAGTGTGTGGGATGCAGATCAGCAGTCGCCACAAGCACACTCAGGACAGACTCAGAAGGTATCAGCAAGTCAGCAGCAGGGCAAAGATGTTACACTGCAGCAAAGCAGCGTGAGGCCTCCGCCTAAGCCAAGCAAAGGCAACAGCAAAGCCTCAGCACGTCAAGCTGTGACTCAGAACCAACTGCAACAGATGATGCAAGAGCTTCAGCATGCATCAGGTATGACTGCTTCTTGTGATGCCAGTGTCATGCTCCTGTGCGCCAACTGCGTGATCACCACTTGTCACGGTGCTGTGAACTGCGGTCGCACGTGCTGGTTCTCTTTACAATGTCAGTGCCATGCTCTTGTGCCCTGCCTGCTTGTCCACTGCTTGTCATGGTGCTGTGAAACTGCAGTCACATGTGCCGGTTCTCTTTACAATGCCAGTGTCATGCTCTTGTGCCCTGCCTCCGTCTTTACTGCTTGTCGTGATGCTCATCACATGTGCTGGATGAAAGACAAAAATGATTGAGCTGCTCAACACCAGTGTGGCCGAAGGCTGCAGTGCATCTGAACTGTGAAAAGTCACCGAAGATGATAATGGGTGCATGAATGCACTGATGTGCACGTGATGATGAATGCATGACTGCAGCTAACATGGCGACATTTGCACATTTGGTCTGCACACAGCTGACGGTTCAGTCAGGTTGCAGTTTGTTTGACACATTTCAAGTCCTTTGCTGTCAGGGCTTATACTTCAACTGATGCCCTTGTTCAGTTTCATGCTAAGTTGGCTGCATGAGTTGACATGACAGCTCCCACCTGATATCCAGTATGCATCAGTCAAAGTCATGAGAGCAACCCCTCCTCTGCAACATAGCTGCGCCAGTACTGTTGTCAATGAACCACGGTTTGAGATGATGATGCTCTGCAAGTTGGATTCAAATGGTCAGCGCATTCTTGATGTCTCTTGCTGCGCCGCAGATACTGTAGCAGTCAGCAGCATGGTGCGGACACTGCAGCAGCTACAGCATGTGTTTGTCACACAAGAGGTGTTAGCTGCCACAGGTGCTGGCAAAGCTGTCAAAGCACTGACCAAGGCCCGGCCAGCAGAAGTAGCAGAACACGCAAAGGCTGTTGTCAAGGCTTGGAAGCAGTGCATTCTCAGCAGTTGATGCAGAGCATGTTGCAATCTACTGGCTGTAACTGTGTCCACTAACATACTATGATACGAAGTTATCTTGCTCACGTTTACATTCAGAATCAGGGGTCAGCACAATCCCAGTGTGACAACATCAGCCTATCCACTTATGGCAAAACGCTTGTCATGCCTACCGTGTTTGTGTCACAGCACACTCAGTCTGTGTGTTGCGATGCATGGTCATTCTTTTGTAGACGGCCACACTTACAAAGGCACGATGCTGGCACCAAGGTGTGCGCAATCACGTTTAATTTTTGTACAGCAATTGCTTGCAAGCTGGCTATTGTAAAATCGAATAGCGTCCTTTGCTTGACGAATGAGCCGTAGGTGAAAACAGTCTGCACGTAATGTTTGTCTCGAGCTTGTTATCAATTACAATGCATGATCTCAAGAAGCTGCTGTACCAAATTGCAAGCTTGCCTTGAGGTAAAATACGCCGATAGCTCAAAAAGCTACGGAAGCAAAGCGAAAATCATACTGTAACAGTAGTGTACAAAGCTGATGTGTGACCTGCTCCAAAGTATTGTCAATTCCATGGGCAGCACCACTTATTGCTTATTGGACATCATAGTGATGTACACAGTCAACAAAGTAAGAAGCCAGTGCTGTCAATGGATTCAGCACATTTTTCCTCTGCTGATGCCACTCAAGCCATGGCAACTTGCTGAGCAACATTCTGAATGCTGCGTGGCAAGTTTGGAATCCACTGGTTGCCTCTGGTAGCAGTCTGCAACACACCAACACAGTCAAACCATTAAGCGTAATCAAGCATCAGCATGCACCACGCACCTGTGCTAGATGATTAAGCCTTGAATGCGCAGCAAATGAGATGACTTTGCAAATGTCAGGCAACAACAGCCTGGCATTGCCCAAAAACGTGTCTGCCAGGATGTGTCACAGAGACCTCTCACAACAAAACAAAGAGCAAACATGTTGAACGCTAACATGACATGCCTACCTTCTCAGCAGGTGTCTTGGTGAACCACTCTGAGCTGTCATCAAAACCATTTCCAGCCTTGCTGAGGCAGCGGCCAGCATCAACGTCACAAACAGGCAGGGTGCTAGGGCAGCAGTGGATGTGGTCGTCACAGCAGGTGGCCTCAGGAAGAGGGCAGCAAGCATAGGTGAAGCAGTAACCAAAGTATTCACGCATGCAGCAGCATGTGCTCCCTGCACAAAACAGCGATGGGTTTCAGAAATGCAGGATCAGGTGAACACAGTGACCGTCGTTAGCCATGCAGCACATTCATTTTGACAGCTTCAGCTCTTGTGCTGGTTCATGAGACAGCAGGTGATCTCAGGCAGAGGGCAGCAAGCGTAGGTAAAGCAGTCGCCAAAATTCACGCCTGCAGCAGCATCTGCTTTCTTGCAAGACAGAGTGAGCAGTGTCGACTGTGCAGTATAGACTGATACAGCCATGACTGCAGTGCCTGTTGGTCAGACAGCAGGTGGCCTCAGACAGCCGACAGCAAGCGTAGGTGAAGCAATAGCCAAAGTATTTGCGCATGCAGCAGCACGTGCTTCCTGCATGGTGCAGCCACCAGCATCAAAGACGCAGTATACTGCTCCCAGCAGCTGAAGCTGCTGTGCTTGATCATTGAAGAGCAAACGGCTTTTGGCAGGAGGCCAAAGGAAAACTGAGCTGAAGTCACGAATGGATGCAGCAGCATGAAATGTCGGCAGAGCACAATTATCATAGCACAGCTCACTTATCAGCAGTATGCTAATTGATGCAGCTTTGCGGGTTGTGCTTGTTCAGCAGCATTTGAGCCTGAGGCAGCGGGCATTGCAATACAAAACAGCACACTGATCAGTACACAGCTTACTTACAAGCGAGAGAGATTAAGCGTGTGAGTGTATGCAGTATTGACTGTGCTGTCTGAGGGTCAAAAAGCATGTGCTGTCTGAACGTCAGGTTTCCACAGATCTGTCAAGCCCAACTGACTAGGGTAGCAGTCTCTTGTGGAGCAGCGGTACCATCCCAAGCAACTTTTGACTACACCTTAATATGATACTGCAAGCATTCTGCGTCATATCAAGGTTGACATCAGCACTTGCTTGAGTCGGTGCTTGATGATACATGCTTCGTCTGCCAACAAACAACTGCCCAGGCTGCTTGCCAAGCCACTAAACCACAGCAACAGCAGCTCATGCATCAAAGCAACAGTTTCTCGCATACAGCCACACACAGCGCATATCAGCTTGCAACACGTTCTTGGAATGAGTCAGCAACAGCTTCAGCTAAGAGAGTGGGACACCAGAATCTTACCAGCTGGGCACTGAGTGGCTGAGTCACAGACTTCAGGCTCTGGTGCTGGAGGTGGGGTTGGACCAGGCTTGGGGGAGGGTGTAGGGGGGGTTGGTGGGGGGTTGGGGCCAGTCTTGACGGGGTAGGATGGCTGCATGGCAATCCCACACTGTCCTGGTGCATTGGTGCTGTTGGTCCGGGCCAGGCGGATGTAGCCATTGTCTCCCCACTGGTCACTCCTGCACGTGAGAGCAGCCACAAGATCACACATTGCCTGATCAGAACTTGTGTACAAGATACACATGTTCGACATGAGGTCCAGCAGGGCACTTGAGAGAACAGCACAGACCCCTGATGTGGGTCCAGCTATAGCAGCACGCTCCCTGACCTGACTGTATCAACAGAAGGCAGATTACACAGTACAGCTCCTGAATGACCAACTGGCGATTTGCTAACAGACCCGCCTGTGACCTATGTGTTTGGTAATTCTCATCCCTGCTGAGCAACCAAAAATGATACACAGCTGTACCCTTTCAGGCAGCCATTGCCTGAGATGTCAAAATGGATATGCACAAGCGCATGTGTATGCTCACGGCAATGTCAAATGCTTGCTAGCTGGATGAGTTCAAGCTTTGCTGCAGATTAGGTCACGCACAACAGCAGCTGGGCAACAGTCGCACCATGAGTTCTTGACAATCCAGTAGTCAACGCTTGAGTTCTTGTGGCCAACAATTGGGAATGAATCATCTGAGCCGTAGCCAACAACCAGAACACCATGGTCCAGAGCAGTTCCACAGGGGGCCTCAAAGACTCCACCAGCGTACAGCTGGAACTCACGCTGGTCAGCTTCAATGGCAACAGAGACAGGCTGGTTTGCTACTGCCTGCACAGGGATATCAAGTGTGTAAGCTGGCAAGGACAAAAGCCAAAGAAAAGAATGCAGGATCCAGCTTTGCCAAAGAGTGCCTCAAAGAGTCCACGAGCTGAAGCTTGCGCTGGTCAGCTTCAATGGGAAAAGAGACTGGCTGGTTTGCTATTGCCTGTGATGCCATCAGAGATGTCAGATTACAGTGCAGAGGGACACATGCAGGGCCAAACGATTGCTGCTGCTTGTATCATCAGACGCAATGGCTGCATGCAATAGCTTCAGCAAGGAGCTGATATGCAGGATGCTGCATGCAAGCTTTTGCTGCCAATTGCTGCCACCTGAGTCAGTTTACAACTAACAGCCACATTGTGATAAGTGTTACCAAAGTGCGCTGCATAGTGTGCGGGCATGGTGCCTTCACAGGGCAAATGGGCCAGATGCATTGCAGCATGCAACATGAGTATGGCGGTGACCTCAGCTCCCAAAGCTGAGCCTGGCAATGTGAAAGTGGCAGTGGCACTTCACACCTAGGTGATATGACCCAGAAACCACAAAGATGTTTGCATCACATAAGCATGCAGACACACGCTGTGAGCAACTTGCGAAGGATACTCCTTAAGGCCAAGAAAAGCTCATTGTACCTTCAAAAGTGACTGCTCATCACTTCCTGGCACATCCTCGTAGCCATCAATGCTGACGACGTGGCGGCGCTCCTTGGCAAACACACACTTGTCTTCCTCAGCAGTGTACTCATAGTCCCTCTCAGTGTCAAGACCACCGTTCTTCCTCACAAACTCAAAGGCGAAGTCCATGAGACCGCCGTGGCAACCGTGGTCCATGGCGGTGTCACAGTCCACTAGCTCTTGCTCACTCAGGGATACAAGCTTGTCTGTGACAATCTGGTTGATGCCCTCAATGGCTCCAACTGTTGAGAAAGCCCAGCAGGACCCACACTGCATAACAGGGCATAGCAAAGTTGATCCAATATATGCTGACTAGGGCTGCAGTCGACGCAGCTGCAAAGCTGTTGGACAGATCCTTCAGGAAGACCCAAGCAAAGAAAGCAGCACTTTGCACATAGCTTTGCGATACCAAATGCATCTTGTATTGCAATGCAGTGGACATAATGCAATTGTGCTAGGGCTGAGCATGCAACACCTCCAGGCTAAGAGCTCAGGTCGTTGGTGTTGCCACTGCACTCATTGCAGCTACTGAACCTGTTGGGCCAGTGTTAGGGTTTGATGCAAGGTCAGCTGCAGTGCCTGTGCATGCGGAAGCTCTGCCATGAAGACATGATGCTTCATTCACAGCGCTTACCTGTGCCTGGTTCTTGACATCAGTGACAGCGCCCTTTTCCCGCCAGTCAACTGACGCTGGGGGCTTTGTTTTTGCGTATCTGAAAGGGCTTGCCTGCAAAGGCCTCCCTGGTGCCAGATCTGCTCTGTAGCCCAGCATTTGCTTGTACTCATCACGGGAGTGGTCAGCGAAGTGACCAAGACCCAGCTGCATACATGCAACAACGCTCAGGAGACCAACGACAATTGAAATAGTCAGGAGGATGCAGTACACAAGATGCCTATGATGGCTGCTGTGATAGGCATGGACTGTGCGTGATATATTTGATGATATTTTGCAAAATGAAGCAGAGGCGCTCACCCAGTGAGTCTTCTCTTCTGAGTTGTAGCTTTCAATAAAATTCAAGTTGTCTAGCCAGATCTCAAATCTACGCTCGTACTCCTGCAAATCATATCGGACACTGAGTGCAATTGCATTGCAAGCCGCCTTAAGCACACTCGCGCGGATCTTGCGTGCGATAGGTCAAGCGTCTCATGGAGATCACAGACGTGACAATACCGCGGCGATGTGAAGAACAGACAGCGTATGTGAAACTGAAGTACCTCAACGTTATCCCGGTATGCGCGCTTGAAGTCGTCCACCCAGGTGCTGAAAATTGACTTGGGGTCAGCCTGCGAAGTAGACAGCAGTTGAGGCACAAAACTCAAAGGACATCATGTCAAGCCAGCCGCTTGCAAAGGCAGGGCCGGCACCTTTGCTTGCTGCAAATGCAGCTTGTGGTCATGACGACTGGAGGGCGTTGCTGCCAAGGCGCAGGAAACGCCTAGAAGCAGCAACAGACCAACCATCCGGCACCCCATGACTATACGCTCTCCGATATGAATGCAGGGGCTGTGCTGATCGGAATCCAGAAACGGAACAGGTGGTAAGACCGGCGTTTAATTTGGACAGCGCTGCCAACGCGACGTGACAAAATCTCGATCTGCGCAAGCATGTGGTCACACATGCGCAGGTGACTCAGCTTCTTGAGTCGACTCAGAAGGGTTTGAGTCCGAGCCAAATTCGCAGGACTGACACGTACCCATCCTAGTCACAATCTGGCAGATTCCAGACTCTGTTCAAAACTGATGAACATCATGCACTTTTGACAGGACTGTCAGGCACAATCCATCAAGATGCACGCAGAGAATGTGTATGATTGTTGCATATCATCAATCGTTCGCAAATGCACAGCAGTTGACCTGCTTCAGCTGAAACCGGCACAAAATGTTCATTCTAAGCACATTGAGCCATGGACTGCAGCTAATGTTCGTTTCATGTGGTCCATTTGTCAGCAAGCAACATTCATTTTTGAGTAATCTCAAGCATCTGTCAAGACTAATCAGAGTGTCTGAGTCCATATTGCCAGCAGCTGCTCATGCTGCCTCTATCTACTGCTGTTTCCTGCAGACTGATCTGACTCAGT
Organism: Trebouxia sp. TZW2008; assembly: GCA_002118135.1. Lineage (NCBI taxonomy): Eukaryota > Viridiplantae > Chlorophyta > Trebouxiophyceae > Trebouxiales > Trebouxiaceae > Trebouxia > Trebouxia sp. TZW2008. Next base: position 59,525 of record BDIU01000199.1, read on the forward strand.
TCTGATGCTAGATCATGGGCTGAACTCTAGGCATGCATTGCAGCATGCTAGTACGATCTACGCAAGGGGAAGGTGAATGCTACAGCTCCTGCTTCAACCAAATGAAATCTGAGATGCACCGCCAGGGGGTGCAAGGACTCTGGAGGAGTTTCTGTCTGTCAGGAAGTTGCCAACATTCTGACCAGAGGGGCGTGAGTAGTTGTTGCTGCCACCATTGGGGCTGCCTCCACCCATGAACAGACTTGTGCCCTTCTCTGGCTCACCAGCTTGCCCCTGCATGGTCGACAGCTTCATGCAGTAAGGAGACCATACCAACACAATGGAGCTCTGACAGGGCTCAAAGCATTGGTAGAGGAAGTGCCCAGCCAGCAATTGTACCTTGCCATCAGGTGTTGGCGCTGACTCAGCTCCAAATGAGATCTGTGAGCCTCCTCCTGGAGGTGCAAGCACCCTTGAAGATGGCTTGTCTGTGATGAAATTGCCAACATTCTGGCCTTCTGACCGGTAGTAGTTGTTCCCACTGGCTGCTCCATTTGGCTGAACTGCAGGTGCCTGGTCAACAGATGCTTTCTTCTGTCCATCCTCTTCCACCAGTGAGCTGCAAGAGGAACAGGTGCAGTTAGGCATAAGGTTCAGGCGAAACCAGAAGCAGCACGCAAGCAAGGGACGCACTAGTTCTGGGTGTCCAGCATGTTTTCCTTCAGCCTTTCAAACAGGGACTCCCTGCTGCCTCCTGGGTTCAGGTTTCTGGCTCTGCAGTTTGTGCGAAGATCTTTGAGCAACAAAGGCTTGAGCACATCGCCAACTTCTGTAGAGCTCATGGGACCTGCAACAAACAAGAGCATTGCTTCGGGTAAGCACGACCCTCGGCAGCAGACTGGTATTTCACGACTCGAGCAGTTCGCATGCTGATCTACGGAGATACACGCGACGGGGACAGAAACTTGTACGTGCTGAGGTCATGCCAGGCAAGTGATCGATCTTGACCGACCTGCGGACGCCATGGCGTATGTGCCAAACACAAGGCTGAGTCGTAGCGCACTACAGCACGCGTAGAAGATAGATGTGTCGCAGCAAGTTTCTAGACAGGCGAGCTTTGCAGATGCCGCTTGCAAAGTTTGAAGATCATCTTGTGCATTTTCAAAACCCCGCGCATTCAACCCTGTGCATGACCCTACTGCAGATTGTGTCATTGAGTGAGTGACAATAAGCATGACGTGTGACATATGAATGCATTTGGATCGGGGCTTATGCTTTGTTTGCCACTTGTAGTGCACAGTTCGTTGCAGTTCTCATTTGATGGCATGCTTTATGTCTGATCAAAGTGGAGTGTCACAGGTGTCTGTTTAGCTAAAACAAAATTTGTTACTTGAAATCTGCACTCCGGCTGTTCAGGACAAGGGTTATTCGGCACCTGCGGTGCAAGCGGATCAACCCGGTACTTGCCCTATCTCAATGCTACATATGTGACTGTGACGCAGACTTATGTAGCTAAATCAGACTGATTCACAATCAATATATCCTAGGCTGCAGTTTCTGAATCCGACGCCGCCTGCAGCATTGTCAAACAAGCCTGAGGCGTCACAGAGCGGCGTGTCCATCAGGCATAAGGTATCAAGATCATTCACGCAAAAACTGCATTCGTGCACGGCAGCTTCAAAAGCTACCATTGTTTGTGATGCTGCAGCAACATGAGTGGCAGATGGTATTGTCGGTGTTTTGTGAATTTCAGCAACAGCATAGCGTCGCAGGACTTGCAGAACCAGGTTGGATGCTATGCAAGACACACGCACAATTCCATACGGAGTGCAGCTCCCAACAGACTGCTCATGAAGCAAAGGTCGCAGACGATGCACAGAATTGCTTGATTCTCTGACCTTGTACACCGCTTCAATAGTTGCAGCCTCAATGTATGGCTCTGCAGGCACATTTGTAAGCCGCATGCGCTCCAACAGCTGATGCGCCTGTTGCACGCCATCATGCGTGGCCCAGTACTCTGCAAGGCAATCTTATATTGGCTTGCATGCATGAGCTGTGCTGCTGCCAATTGCTGTTCTGCATGTCATGCTTGTGTTGATCAGATGTGCTGGCTATGCTTCAGCATACATGACTTGATGTTGCTCTCTGTGTATAACCGTCACCTATCAGCCTGCTCTCACTTTATCAATGGCACACACTGACACAAATGGTCTGCCCAGAGGAGATGCAGAGCAATTGAGCAAGACAGGAATCTGTTTGCCTTTGCAAAACAATGCTTGCAGCCGGTGGCGACGTCTACATGCTCAACGAGAATGCGTTGTACAGGCAATCAAAGCTGCTATTACTGCATCTTGTTGATAGCACTTGTGCTCATGGCCAGTCGGCAACAATGTATGACATGCCATCACATGAGTAAGGGACCATAGGAGCACTGCAATTGGGGCAGGCAGCAGGACATCAAGTTATTAGTGCTCAGTCCTGCATCAAGAGAGGGAAGCAAAGACAGAAGAAACGAGCTAGGATTTGCTGGTGGTGGTAGGGCTAAGTGGCAAGGCTAAGTATGGGGCTGAAGCAGGCAAAAATGCTTAAGCTACCCGACTGTGATACAGAAGAATGTGCACTTTTTGCATGTTCAGGTCCTTGTAAGCAGAAGTTGCAAACACACGGGTGTGCATAAATGTGAATGAATGTGCTGCTGCATGTCGGCACAGTAGGTCATTGGTGTGCCATTGAGCAGTGTCAAAGCAACAATAAATAGCACAAGGCAATGCAACATGCTTACCAACAAGCAGGGCATAGACATCGCCAATGCGGACATCAGCTTGGATCAGATGTCCCTCTGCTTCCTGACCGGAAGATAACTGCAGACCAAGAAAACACCATCAAGAGGGGACGCCTTGCTTAGCAACTGCAGTGCGCAATTGACCATAACAGAATGGCTGCTGTTGAAAGGCCTTATCTTTGCAAACTCACAATGTTTGTGCCAAATACTGCTGCCGAACAGGAGAGGCTTGATGCAGAGCATTTGTGCAATGAGACCATTGGTCATCATTGGTCTCATTTGAAAGCAGCCATCACACATACCTGCTAGGCAGAGTCTGTATGTAGCTCAACCGCACGATGAGACCATTGCACATTTTCACAGCAGTGCTGCCATCCTGCTCAAACAGCTACTGCGCTTGCAACAAGGCAGCAAAAAGAGACACTGGGTGTGCAAGTCTTGTCCTGAGAGGGTAAATGTCAAGATCAGACGTTGACTGCCAGACAGCCTTGGTGTACAGAGGACCCCTGATGCAGCTCATGTGAAGCATGATTCCGTGAGGTATCATTGGTCTCACTTGACAGCACCAATCAGGCATGCTTGCTAGGCAGGAGAGCCTTGATGCAGCCCACCTGCACTATGAGGCTGTTGCACATGCTCACAGCAGAGCCCACTTCTTGCTCAAAGAGCTGCTGAGCTTGCAAGAAGGCAGCAAAAAGAGACACTTTGCACACAGGGCTTGTGATGATACGGTACTCTTGAGATCAGACGGCCGGTGGAGAGAGCAGCCCTGATGCAGCTCGTCTGAATCATGATGCCATTGCACACCATTGACCTTACTTGACAGCACTTGTAAGATGTGCTTGCTAGGCAAAAGCCTTGATGCAGCCCACCTGCACAATGAGGCCGTTGCACATGCTCACAGCAGAGCCAGCGTTCTGATCAAAGAGCTGCTGAGCTTGCAAGAAGGCAGCAATACTGGTCATGCGCCGTGTGAGGGACTCCACTGCAGCTTGCTTGCCAGGCTTCTGCGACTTCTGTGTGCACTTTAAGCCTTCTTGCAGGGCCTGTACAACCCAAGTCAATTGAAGATTCATTGTCATTGCTGAGTCGCCACAAGCAATCCTTGCATGGTCAACCTCTCAGGCAGGGTTGATGATGGCAGCAAAAGCTGTTGATCAAAAGTCAGAGATGGCTCATGGTGCACAGTTTCAGGTGGAGCATGTTGCACAAAAGGGCCAGCTGGCACCCTGAATGCCATAGTGAATCAAGATGCTAAGCCAGTGAAGGGGCATGTGGTGATGAAGAATCACCTGAAGCGCCTTCTGGTAATCCCGGAAGTCATCAATGTCTGTCTGAGCACAGGCCTCATGGAACAGCACCAGACTGTCCCAGGCTTTGGCCTGCAGGCACAAAGGCTGTTTGCTGCCAAGAACGTGGCAGAGCCATTGGTAAGTATGCAAGCAGCGCAGAGATTCTTGACATGACAGACATTCTGGTTGTAGTACGGCAGCAGGCATGCGACTTGCCTTGGAGTAGAAAGTGACTATACTCTGTGCCAGCTCAGGGCGGGAACGCCAATCTAGGGTCTGCAGGTAGTTGGCAGCCATGGTGTAGATGTCAGGATGGCGGGAAACTCCCGCAAAGAAGATGATCTTGTCTGTGTCACCAGATCTGATCAGGCACTTAAGCGCCTTCACCTTGTCTCCTGCCTGCACAAAGCACATGTACCAGATCACCTGATACTACTGGTAGATCATAGCACATGTACAATACGTGTTGGGGAGGCAGGTCAAACACAGCACATGAGCATTGGTACTGGTGACCAAAGAGTCATAGACACAGTGCTTTGTAGCTGGCCTGATGCACTGGGGGCTGGTAGAAGTTGTACAAACAAGATCGCAACAGATCATGCACACAGGTGTAACACCTCACAATTTCTGCACCAGAAAATTCACATGCAAACCTTTTTGGCAAGCATCTGAGCAGCTATCTGAGCAAGCATTGATGCTGAAATGGGTTTCAGCAGAACCAAGGCTAGGCTGGTTTTCAGACCTGAGTGTACTTCTTGCAGGCTAAGTGGAAGCTGCCCTGGTGCTTGGCCAGCTTGGCAATCCTCTTCAGCATGGCCTCCCTCTCCCTTGCATCTGAGCCCTGAGGTGGAGTCATGCCCTCTGCCATACCCTGCCATCAGTCACAACCACAATTACGTCCTAGCACTTGTTGTGCATACTCAGCTAAAGTCATCTTGGTTGTTGTACTGCCCAACCATTTACACAATGCACAGAAAGAAAGCCAAGAGTTGATGTTGTTGATTTAGCATGTCCTCCCTCTCCCTTGCATCTGAGCCCGGAGGTGGGAGTGAGGTGGAATCATGCCCTCTGCCATACCCTGCCATCATTCACATCCACAATCACATGCCAGCACTTGTGCATACTCACTTATCGTCGTTTCGTAATGCTGAACCTCACGTCATGTACACAATGCACAGAACGCAGACCAAAAGTGCAGTTGCTGTTGCCAGTTTAGCATGGCTTCCCTCTCCCTTGCATCAGAGCCCTGAGGTGGAGTCATGCCTTCTGCCATACCCTGCCATGAATCACAGGCATGGTGACATATAACTCTTGGTGTGCATACTTTTGACATCTTTGTAGACTACTCTTATGTGCATGATGCCTTCTATCATGCTCTCACTGTGCAGACGTTGCACTAGTAAAGACTGATCACAAAATACAGCCGTGTTGAGAGCCATCTCTAGCTTGCCATGCAGAGGGTATGGGTGTTGTTTTTAATTGGGAATTGAGGACACACACATGCAGCACTTGACAGCTCATAACTTGGACTAGCACAGGCAGACACCTAAATCTACCATACCTGCTCAGAAGAAATTGCGCATGCAAGCAGACAGAGTATGGCCTGTCTCAGTCAGTTTCTGCAAGTAAATGAAGCAGGGCGTGCCTCAGTCAGATCGACATTTTGCTGCTGGCAGATATCCAAAGCTCTGTTGTACTGCTTGGCCTGAATCAGGAGCTGCACGCCCTTTTCATGCTCACCGTTCTCCAGGAAGAAGTCAGCTGCGGTGCACAGTCACACAGTCATTCCAAAAGCCACACACATGCCATGACCACAGGATTAGACTTGGCAATTATGTGCTTGGCAATGGTGGTCCGAAGGGCAAAGCAACCCCAGTATCACAGTGCATGTACAGTAAACTCTCTTTGTAACGACCGCTCTGGTCACCAAGAAATTTGTCCTTACATCGAATTGTCCTTACTCAGAGGGACAACTGCAGCCAGAATGCAATGATTGGTCACCAATGGTGTTGTCCTTAGATCGAGATTGTCCTGACATCGAGTGTCCTTACAAAGAGAGTTTACTGTACAAGCTGGAGTACAGCACAACCAATGGCTGACTCACCACAGCGTGCCATGACTACAGGGTCAGATTTGGCAGTGAGGTTGTTGGCAATGGTGGCCAGGGTGTCAAACAAGCGGACTGAGAAGGCAAATTCACCATTAGACGATGCAGTTTACAAAGCTCAAGATTCAGGTGACTCACCACAGCGTGCCATGACTACAGGGTCAGATTTGGCAGTGAGGTTGTTGGCAATGGTGGCCAAGGTGTCAAAGAGGCGGGCTGAGAAGCAGAGCTCCAGGGCACGGCGTTCCTTGCCAGCCTTCTGGAACAGCAGCACTGCCTTGTCCAGCTCCTGCCGCTGCTCAAAATACTCTGCCGTGTCCAGCATCACCAACGCAGAGCTCTGCACGCATAGATGATATATGGTCATTACAACTGTGCATCACAGGTGCAAAGCTGCAGGGCGCAGCTTTCAAACAGCAGCTGTGCTTTGTCCAGCTCCCACCGCTGCTCAATGTACTCAGCTTTGTCCAGCATCACCAATGCAGAGCTCTGCATGCATAGATGATACTGAGTTACGGCAACTGAACATCACAGGTGCAAAGCTGCAGGACAGCGGCGCTCTGGAACAGCAGCTGTGCTTTGTCCAGCTCGCGCTGCTGCTCAAAGTCTTTTGCTGTGTTCAGCATCACCAGTGCTGAGCTCTGTGTACACACAGATCTTGCTTCACAGCAAGTCTGCATCACTAGGTGAAGGGCTTTGGGGCACAGGGCTTCTAGCCGGGCTTCTGGAACAGCAGCGCGACATTGTCCAGCTCCCGACCCTGCTCAAAGCACTCTGCTATGTCCAGCATGACTAATCTAGAGCTCTGCAAGCATGCATGGTAGTACAGTAAATATGATTTGTGCTGCTGATGGGAGCAAGCACCGCAATGTGCTGTGATGATAGACGATGGGCGCAATAGCGCATTGTTGCTGTTTTTTGTCATGATACAAATTAGCTGATTACCTTGAGGGCCAGCTCCAGCAGCTCAGCATCCATGCCATGCTGCTTGGCCAGCCGCACTCCCTGGCTGGTTCGGCCTGCCTTGCCAAAATAGTACACCGCCTCTGCTGCCTGCACAAAGAGGTGAACTTTGCAGTCAACATGGGCATTGAAAAGTTGCTGCAGCTCAGCATCCATGCCATGCTGCTTGGCCAGCCGCACACCTTGACCAGTCCAGCCTGCCTTGCCAAAACAGTACACCGCCTCTGCTGCCTGCACAAAGAGGTGAACTTTGCAGTCAACATGGGCATTCAAAAGTTGCTGCAGCTCAGCATCCATGCCATGCTGCTTGGCCAGGCGCACCCCTTGGCTAGCCTGCCCTGCCTTGCCAAAGCACTACACTGCTTCTGCTGCCTGCATGCACATACCGCAAGAGTCTGCTACGTAGTCAAAATGGCAAGCTACATGTGTGAAGATGTGGTACGCATAAGTTCCAGCAGCTCTCCATGCCATGCTGCTTGGCCAGCCGCACACCCTGGCTTGTTTGATTGATGAGAACAATGAGGCCTGGACAGTGCAGTACGAGGGTTTTGTCTCAGCTGCACAGAGGCATTACAGATTCACCTGCCTTGCCAAAGTAGTACACTGCCGCCGCTGCCTGCACACAAACCGTTTCAATTATGGTGCAGAAACCAAGCTGGAGAAAAAGCGATGCATGGCTTGGTCTTGGACAACTTGTAAGAATGAAGACTTCCCATCAGAGGTCACAGCAAAGCACTTGCTTTCATTTTTCTGTTTCTGTGTGCAGCTGCTGCATGCACAAGCTTCAGCAGTACTTGTTTCCATGTCATGCTGTTGATTTTGAGCAAGCAAAACCAGCGGCGCTCCCGGCAAGGAACTGACCCCAACCACACTCTACATAGTGAACAAGTGAATAGGGTTTTATGGCAGGCATGGCCTGAGTATTACATTTACAAGTGTGCAATCACCTGCTCAGTTGCTTCCAGCTGGCGCGCCAGCATGAATGCTGCAGCTGCGCTGTTGCTCTTCTCCACAACATCACATGCTGCAACAAAGTCCTCCTGCTGGCAGTGCAGCCGCACAATGGCCACAGGGTCATTGGCTTGCTGATAGCTGCTCAGGGCTATATCAAACTGCCCCAGGCTTTCATTGTACTTGGCCCACCAGCAATACAGCTCTGGGTCTTGCATCTCTGTGACGTAAGCTGCCAGCTGACTCATCTGCTCTGCCTCAAAAAGCATCCTGGGGACTTCCTGCCTGCATGCAATGATAGTCGAGCAGTGATGAATAGTCAAGCAATGGAAAAAAGCTCTGTCAGCATTTGATCCCATTGCCTGATCCCATTGCAAAGACAAAGCTTGTATTGACACTTGTATGGTCACATAAACAGCAAGTGACAGGGCTGCTGCTGTCAGCAGAGCTACAGGATTGCACGGCCATGGGTGGCATTGCAGGCAACAACTGATAGAGCTCAACAGGCACCAGTGAGTGTCTGAGAGCTGAATATGCACTTCATGCATTGCTTGATAGGGCTCATGAGAGACCTGTGAGTGTCTGAGAGCTGGTAGTGCTTGATGGCAGCAGCATAGTCTCCAAGAGCCTCCTGGTGCTGAGCAAAGCGGAAGTGGGTAGCCTTCAGATTGATGCGGTCACTCTTCTCAGCCAGTTGCAAAGCCTTTGTCCACTCACCACAAGCCTGCAGCATACTTGCTGTTAGATGAGCCAAATGTCTTACGTAGACATGCCAGCCACGTGCAATGGTTCCTGATACAACCAAATCTGCTATGCCTGACTTTGAGGAAAGATGTGCTCACTCTTTTCAGCCAGTTGCAAAGTTTGTCCCCACTCACCGTAGGCCTGCAGCACTCTTGCTGTCTGATCAGGCAGATGTTCTTCATGAGGCAAACGCTTGCCGTCTGCATTGGCTGCTGGTGAAAACAATTTTTGTGATGCCTGATCTGGAGCCAAGCATTTGTGCGCAACATTGTTGTTGGTGTCAACATGCCACTGACTGCAACCTTGCCTGCTGCACCTATTCAGGCTCATGAGATGCAAAGTGATGCGTAAGCCTAGGGGTACAGCTTGTTGAGCAGGTCAAGGCAGGCAGACTAGCAGTCAACAGCTGCCTGCCCTTGCACTGTTTAGGAGCCTGTAGTTGAACTTGTTGCCTTCTGCACTTCACCAGATGCTGCAGACCTAACAGGTTGTGGCTGACCTGGTGCAGTATGTTTTGAAGAGATGCCTGACTGTGAGTAACTTTGTAAAAGTGACAGGTTCAAGCCTACCTGGTGCAAATTGTTGAGCAGGTCAAGGCAGGCAGAGTTGCAATGGACAGCTGCCTGCCCTTGCACTGTCCAGGAGCCTGCCCTTGCAGTGTTGCCTGCTGCACTTCACTACGCTAATCCAATTGAGACTGACCTGGTGCAGCTTGTTCAGCAGGTCAATGCGGCCTGCCGCAAGAAAGAGCTGCTTAGCCTCCTCAGGCTGGCCCAGCTGCACCGCCACCAGACCCAGCCTTGCATCAGGCTCCTGAACCCAGCTGAACTGCCTGCCCAACACCTCACTGTTGATTGTGCATTCAAACACAAGCTGTGCCACGAGTAGTGGTTCACAGTCAATGACACATGCATGCATGTCCAGCAAAGTGCAGCTTTTGTGACTTTGACATTGTGGCGCAAGAGCGCCTGCTGATATGAACGTATGCCAAAGTCAATACACGTCCACACAATGAAAACCTGATCAGCGATTTCCTCTTGTATTTGGGCATGTTTAGACTTGACCAGACATGCCAAATGTATTCAGGATTGCTTTGCTGTGATGCTAGCGTAAGTCTCAAGTGCCAGCTCTTTCGAACATTGCAAGCTGTGACTCACCTTGCTGCTTGTGCGCAACTGGCGTCTTCCATGTTGTCCAGGCAGAACTGCACCACTTGATGATGCCTGTTCCTGATGGCACTCAGGCAAAGGCTGCGCCACAGCTCTGGTGACTTCACCAATCTGACTGCCTGCATCAGGACATGATGATAAGCTGTCATACCTTGTGAGGGCGTTCCTTTTGCATGCCTCATGGACAAATAGTCATTGCCACTAAATGGCACATACGATTAGCCTTGTTGGCTGGCTAAAGCATGTAAATTTTTTTATATTTTCTCTCTGTGTCTCTACCTACTGTAACTGTTTTGTGTAGTGCCGCATTTGGTCAACATTTATGTCAACGACACATGCAGTCTCCAAAGCAGTAGAATTGCAGCAAATGTGACACGTGACGATGCATATGGTAGTCTTTGATGCTCAATGTGTGCGCTGCGGGGTCTCTGTCTGTCTGTCACCTATATGCAGGTCAGTGAGTGTAATATTTCTGATCTGCTGTAGTAGTAACAGTGTAATGTGGTGACTGTTACTTGGCATTCTGCATGATCTATGGCCTTGAATCACATAACGCTCACCCTGCCAATTCGGGAGTACAACTTTGCATTGACGTTTGATTACTGGTTTGTTACAGCAAGTGACTCATGTAGGATGTGATGCTGCAAGACGAGTATTTTCTCTGAAGTTTCAGAGCGTTGCCTACCTTGTAGGCTTCATTCATGTCGCCAATGGCCAGGTGGTAGCTGAAGTCCAGCAGGGCGCTGCTAGTCTGCTTGTCCATGCCTTGCATGCCTGTATGCATTTGATTAATGAAAGTCATCAGCGTCAGCAGGCAAACCCTACTGCTTGACAGCAAACCTAGGAGGTTATGTAATGCTGACTTTCAGGTGCATAGTAACACCAACGGTCGGCATCATTATCCGCTCTGCCTCAACAGGACCAAAGTGCATCCCAAGCAGCAGTGTAGCATCTGACATAGATGTTCCATGTTTCTCACTTACATATAGACTGCAACCAGTCTATATGCATGAAAAGTGTATGTTTGTCAGTATCTATGGGTACATTCAATGATATTTTGCAGCTGTAGTTGGGCGCTTGCCAGAAACAAGCAATGTCCCCACAATAGACATTGTTTTGTCTTAATCAAGATGTAGAGTATACCTGTGAATGTCTGCATGATGGTCTGTTTGACCATCTGCTGCTGACTGCTTCTTGTGACATCGGAGGCAGTGTTGAAGGTGTGCAAGTATGGGGCATGCACAGCCACAATGCCCTGCAAAGGTACAGCAAGACTTGATCTTAGTCGACACTGCAGCTGACGTGCTAGCTTGCGGAAATGCTGAGAGTGACTGACAACAGACTTGCTTGGATTGGTGCTGCAGCAACTGCACACGAATTTGCTGCCAAAGCAACATTGCTGAGGAATTGCTGCAAGCAGAACACGTGATCATCATCCACAGATATTTGTATGTCAGAATCTGCTTTCAGTAATTCACAACTGTCATGTTTGCCTGAATGGCATTGACTATGCATCTAATCAGCCCTGAAGGAGTCACCAGGCTATTTTGTGCTGCTTACTTAGCAGGCACAGCCTGTGACCCTGTTGTGGTACAACACCTTTTCCCCATATTATGAGGAAAGTGCTTGGCACAACGAAGTCAACCCAATTAAAAGCAGCAGATCATGCCTGAAAACCATCCATGGCTTGACGCTCCTGCATCACAATGCCCTGTGGTGTCGCAAACAGCGTGGCCACCTCCAGCTTGCCAGCCTCAGCGGTGGCGCCCTTCATCTTCTTCAGAGGGTTGCCTGTTCTGGCAAGCTCACAGGCCAGGAGAAGGGGGTGCTCCACATCCCAGATGTGATGCTGAGGGGTGCAGGGGGCTGAGTCATGCCCGAAGCTGCAAAGAGATAGGGTGCCTGATGGCACGTCATACACAAACAGCTCCTGACTGCCTCGTGTCTGCTTAGTCAGCATGCTCACCTGCAGTCATGTCAGGGCGTGTGATGACAATGGGCAGGCAGAGACTGTTTGCAAGACTTGATTTGCATTGTTTGGGATTGTAAATTGAGGCAACAGGGGGCCAGAACTGCAAAACACCCTGGGACTGTGTGTCACTCCAACTCACATCTAAAGAAATTACATCTTGTGGCCATGATGGTCAGATGATGAAAGATGCAAGTTGACTGTGCCACAATTGCGAGCTTGTTCATTTGTCTCATTGCCGTTCCCAAATAACTGCAATGCCAGAAGACAAAAGCAGGAGTCACACATCAGGCATACAGAAATAAGACTCTGCTTGATCTGACCTTTGAGCCATCACAGTTGCAGCGCATGGACATCAGGGACAGGTCAGGGGGGAGGTCCACCACCCGTCCCTGACCCCCATAGGGTTGAGCCCCCTGGCTGGTCAGGCTCCACACACATAGCCTGTTTGCAGCTGTGAAGACAAACAGGAAATGCTCGCATGCCTCCATGTTCACTGGCTGCCCATCTGCCTGCACAAGCATGGACACAGGAAGTGACTCCTACTATTTGTTCCTGGTCTGCCTCTTCAGCCAGAGGCTCCCGCTATGACGCCTAATGGCGTGGACAAATAATTTTCTCTGCTGTTTGTGTGCAGCTCAGGATCAGGCCCATGACACATGTGAGCAAAGAGAGCTGTTGCTTGTTGGAATTGCCTGGATGCAGTCTCTGTGTTCACTTCAGAAACAAGATTGGAAACAAGACATTGTGACAAAACCCACGCAGGCTTGCAGCGCTCTTGCAGTGGGGCATGCAAGAGGCACAGAGTGCAACAGGCAGCCAAATTATTGCTTGAGCTACACAGGCATTGATGCAGCAGCTCAGGGTGATTTACAGCAACTGCCGTGGGAATCTACCAGAAGCCACAGACTCAGAAACGCCTGAGCAAGATGTACAGCACCTGACAAGATCAGCACATGAGTTTGAAGAAGCTCACTTCAGACAGGGACAACGTCTGCTGCACAGCGCCAGCCATGGTGCAGGCCTGCACTGACCAGCCTGCAAACCTGTACAGCAAGTGCCCTTGCAGCACAGGGGCCAGGCTGCGGTCAAAGGCAAAGGCGGCAGCCAGCTGTGGTGGAACAGTGGTCAAGTTATACAGCTCTGCTGCGCTGTTGCTGTGCAACAACAGGTGACTGTCGGACAGACCAATGCCTGCAGGCATTGATGCAAAAAGTAAGGGCAGCAACGGCAGCAATTGATCTTCATGAAACCGTGTGCATTTTGGGACTAGCTAATACAAGCAAAACTGTTTGCAGTTGCATGCGCTAGTACTTTTGCTCAAAGCCAAGATCTCTGGACTGCTCCTGTTGTTTCTCCTCTGACAGCATAATCATACATTTTGCCGCGTCCCATGACAGCTGATCAAGTGCCATATGTCGTGGATCACCACAATTGACCTTGCATGTGGTGACACAACACAAGCAGCTCTTTATTCTCATTTTTGTGCATCTGTCTGATCAACCAAGATCCTCAGGCAGCCAGAGGCAAGAGCTCTGCAGCAGTGCTGACAAGCATTACTGACCTCGTATTTGCAGCTCAGAGTGCAGGCGGATGGTGTTTGAGCCATGCTGAGACTCCACCGCCACTTCATGAGCTGACAGCTGGACTGCAGCAAGAGCTCCACAGGAGCGGCGCTGCAGCAGGCCCCGCTGACAGATGTGCAGCACACACCCAGTCTGTACCGCCAGCACACTGCAAATGCCAAAGTCATACTTGAAGCTGTAACTTGATGGACAACTACTGAGCCTGAGAATCTGCAACTTATGCTAGTGCCGATGATTGCTCTTTGCTCAGCTGTGGAACATCTCCTTTCTATTGGCATGATGGCAAGACATGGCAAACTGGAGCATTAATGCAAGTTTCGGGTAAAACAAATTAAAATCCATTACAAGCTGGATATACCAGCAGACAAGTGTGTGTAGACGCTCACAAGTCTGCTATGCCTGATGATGTCCAAACATGCATTGCAGTCAAGCCTTCATGGTCAAGTCATGCTGGATGTCTCTAGCCCACCTGGCATCATGACTGGTGACAACACGCTCAACAGGTCCAGGTATAGCAATGCTACGCTGAGGGGACCAGTCTGTGAGTGCGTCTGTGTCTGTGTGGGATAGAGAGACTGGCTGATCACGCTGATCATGGCTGTAGTGCCAAAGAGCAACTGCACCTGATGAGGTGCCTGCTGCTAGCATTGCTGTTGCTGATGACCAGGAGAGGCAGCTGATGGTTGTGGGCAGCTCAGATCTGATGTCATCGTCTGCAATTTAGTGCACATTGTATTGCAAGATGTGACAACAGCATTCCCAGTCAGATCATTAGACCTATCTTTGCTTGCCTGCAAGGTCATTGCAGCTGGTACACCATGCAAACGCACAGACAGCTTGATGCCACAGACAACAAGTGCTGTAAAACTACATGAGCACATACACGTGTTGTACATATGTCGTGAATTTGTGCCGTATACATGTGGGTATAGCTACATCGCACACGTGCGGTGTTGCAGCAGAGTGGCATGTGCTTACTTGGGCGCAGGATGTAATTGTCCTCCGTTTCAAGGTCACACAAGTGCACTACATCATCTCTGCCAGATGCTGAAGCCAGAATATGAACCCCAATCCAGGCCACCATCAGGGCAGGGCCGCCCGCTGCAACCCCTGCCCCAATCTTCATCTTCATCATGCGCTGCCACCCCTGCCCTTGCTCTTCTTCCCCATGAATGCACAGCTCGCCCGTTGAGGCAACTGAGACCAGCTGGCGCTTGGGGCTGTACCAGAACAGTCCTAGCAAAGGGCCACTGCCCTCCAGAGTGAACAGCTTGCTGTGGTTGCCAGCAGTGTCAGCGCTGTAGACATCTGAGCTAACTTGTGCTACTGAGTAGAAAAGTGTTGCGACGCCTGAGTTGCCAGTGTCTGTTCCTGCAGTGTCAGTGAAATGCGGTGATTTACACAGTAGCAGTGGCGATTTGAAAGCTTTTGGAGATGTTATGCGCTCAGTGAGCACAATGATGCTACAAAAAGGTGGTACAGGCTGACAAATGATCAGCATGATTGACAGCTTCAACATGACAGCAAGGCATGAGCTTATCGTTTTCCCATGCCAATAGCAATAGTCGTGATTGATACAACTGCAGATGCTGCACAAGAATGTGATGGCCATCTCGTAACTCTGTCCAAAGTTTCCTTGGAAATCCAGCCTCTTGTACTTATGCATAAATGCCAATGTACATGGCCAAAGCATGTGCAAGTCAATCACATAACATACCTGAAAATTCTGCAAATTCTGCTTGGCCAATAGGTCCCGAGCCATTAAACGTGGAGAGCAGCACCAACTTGCAAGGTTGCTCTAAATGCCACAGGGCCACACGGCCTTTGCTGTCACCAGACGCCAGAACATATGTGTTTGTTCTGGCCCAAAGTAGAGTGGTCACAGGAGCACTGTGGACCTTAGTATCTTCATGACCAGCATGTGCTGTGGCATGCCAGCAGCAAACAGCACCTAAAGACCAGCAAAATGGCCTGGACCATATCCATTGTTGCAGCTAGCATGCCTAGACATTCAGATCGTATGCGCATGGTGTGGCAATGACAAAGTGGCACCCTAGAGCTGATGTGCAGAGCCTAATGTTGTAGCGCATTGTTGAGACAGCCATCATATGTAAGGTCAGAGCTTGAAGACTTGCCTTGCGCGGTGCCAAATGCAACCATTGGTTGTGCCTGATGCCAGGTCAAGGAGCTGAGAGACTCTTTTTTGGCATAGCCTGGCAAATTCTGCAGAGCCTCCGAAGACAAGGCAACCCCGTCGGCAGCGTGAAGCTTTAGCTTGGGGGTTGCAGATGCCAACCACGGTGTGTGACCAGGTGCCTAGCAGCAACACAAACAACCTTGTATATGTCTGAGGTATGTTGCTCAGACAGTGATCAGTGACTGCTTGACGACGGTACCTGTGACCAGCTCGAGCGCTCGAGCCCAGGCAGCTCGACCGGTACAATGTAGTCGACGGCCATGCTACAGAATGAATGCGATCAAGGCGATTGGCCGGCAGGCATGGCTGATCACTCAGCTCGAGGGACGTTTACGTGCACCTGAGGCAGGCGAAAACTGGTGTTGTGACATGCCGTGTTGTCAGCAATGCGTTCTGAATACTGAACAGTCTCACGTTCGTGCTGGCCCGTAGACTTGTAGCAGAATGTCCTCTGCAGCAACGCTGCATACATTGCTGAGCACTGCTTGCAAATATTGTGGTGACATGCCCGGGATGCACAAGACACTGCTCTACTTTATGCATTGAGTTTCAGTTGCAGGATTCAGCAAAAGCTCTTGTCAGCATCAATATGGCCCATCCGAGGGAATGGACCAATGGGCTGAACCAGGTGGGTGTTGTCTTTGACCATAAATGCAGAGAAAATTCTGCAAGGTGCATCAGATGCAAGCAGGAAGTTTCCAAGCAATTTAGGTTTACACCTATTGATTCAACAGTCATGCAATGCTACATACCATTATTCATCACATAAAGTCAATCTAGTGTTGGACACAAGCTGAAAGGACGCTTGTCAGCTGGCTTGGGACAGAGATCCTGACACCATCAACCAAAAGTTGGACTTAGGCACACACAGAAACATCAAGCAGTCACTGTGCTGCCACTTGTGCAAGCACCATTGTCCCCGCCTGATCAAACTCTTGCTGAGAAAAGTTGTGCTGTAAGTATCAAGAGCTGCTCAGTCCAACAATTGTGCACATCAGTTGAGTTCCAGAGGCAGCATACACGTCTGCATTGTTGCCACCTGCAACAATGGTTGCAACATATTGCCCAACAATGGCTGATATGGTCACAGTGCGCAAGTCACTGCTGATACCAGTCACTGCAGCTGTAGGTACTGTGATTGCACTGTTGGAGCTGGGCGCATATCCAGTAACGCTGACTGAAAGAATGCTTGTGAAAAGAGCTGTCCCTGAGGCTGTCCCATCTGAAGTTGGGCGTGCTGTTGCAACACCGCTATTGCCGCTGACTGCTACGGTGCCATACCATGTTGTGATGATAGATGGCTGTGTAGGTGCACCACTTGCAGTGGACGAGTAGCTTGTTGAGCCAGCATAGAACTTTGGTTCCCCTATGAGGTCTGTATACTTTGCTGATGTTGCCACTGTTGCTAGTGGTACACCGTTCACGGTCACAGGAGTGCTCAAAGCAACCCCGCTACTGAAAGTGCCAAGTCCGCTGACACTCACAGTTGAGCTTACAGTCAAAGGTGCTGAAAATGATGAGGTGGCCTGCACAGTGAGTGTCTTGCTGCTGCCGCCATTCAGCGCCACATTGCCGCTGGCAGAGATAGCTGTGCTGCCTGCAAAGGTTGCTGTTGCCAGGAAACTGCAAGCAGCATTGACTGTCAAGGTCTGAGAGGCTGTATTGCCCAGCACAGTGTTGCCCTGAACCGTTAAGCTGGTGGAAGTGCCACTGAGCAGCGCCCCTCCCGTGAGGGTTGCCAGACCGCTGCTCTCGATGGTGAGGCGGTCTGTCAATTGACCGCTGCTTGCGCTGCTGCTGGTGCCTGCTGTTGTGGTGCTGAAGATCAGGCTGCCTCCCCACTTGCCTGTTGCATCCTGTGCAAGCAATTCACTGGATGACTCAAGCATTTGCTCTCTTGCCTCACAATGAGAAGGGGCCACACAGGTTGCATGTTGGTATGAGGCTCGTGTCCAAAATACATTGCAAACACCCCATTGAATATGCTAAGTACATGCATTCTCCGTTAGCTTGTTACATGCAGAATCTGAGTGTGCCAAATTGATGCCATGTAGGCATCATGGGCAGCAAGCTTGCATTGTGTTCCGGCTGCGAGCACATTAAAGCTGCAGCTCAGCATGCTTACAGCCAGTTCCTCCCATTGTTCAATACAAGCTGTACACCAGTTGAATTTATGCATGGAAATGGAGACGGTGCTCACCGTGAACTGAGAGCGGATTTGGGCTGTAGGGCCTTGCACTGAGCCATCGTAGCCACTAAACAGGATGCTGCCCAGAGTAAATCCACTGCTGACAGCACTGCCACTGTTCTGCCGTTGGAAACCCAACACCGCACCACTGCCTGCTGTGGCACTGTTGCTGTACATTGCAAACCCTGAGTTGAAGGTTGTGGTTGCAAAGATTGTGAGGGTGTTGCTGCTACTTGTGCCCAAGACTGTATTGCCCAGGGCGCTGAGCAGATTATTGTTTGCGATAGACACTGCAGCTGTGTAGGAAGCTGGTGCAGCAAAGCTTGAGGTGGCACGAATTGTCAGGGTTTGAGTGCTTGAAGCACCAAGTGCAACATTGCCATTGGCAGTAATACTGGCTGCTGCAGCGAATGTTGTTGGTGCATTGATAGTAATAAGGTTGGCTGAGCCTGTTCCTAAGATCACGCTGTCTAAAGCACTGAAGGCAGCACCAGGGCTGACTGTGACAGCAGCATTGGCAGTGACTGCTGATGCAAAGCTTGTAGCAGCAGCCACATTCAAAGTGTTGCCGCTGTTTGTGCCAATCACGACATTGCCCAGGGCGGACAGAGCATTGCCAGCAGCAACAGTGACAGCAGCGTTTGCAGTGACGGGCGCTGTGCTAGCAAAGGTCGTAGCTGCGTTGACCAGCAATGTCTGACTGCCACTAGTGCCCAGCACTGTGTTTCCTGCAACAGTCAGGCTGCTTGATGCAGTGGACAGTGTCAGGCCGCCTGTCATGGTGACAAGACCGTTGCTGTTGATGGTGAGGCGGTCAATGAGCTGAGAGCTGGTTGCGGCGCTTGTGCTGCCTGTTGCGCTTGTGCTGAAAACGAGGCTGCCTCCTAGATTGCCAATTGCGTCCTGTCAGAACCACGATCTTTTCAGGCAAGAAAAAGATGGGTGAGTTATGCATCTTGCATGCTGAGCTGAAGCATAATTCTCAGATGCGCGTGCTTGCATCAGCCAAGCTGCTGCATTTGGCACAGCAGCAGCAGCAGCAGCAGTGTGAGATTTCATTGTGTTAAAAGCTGTGAATCAAGCAAGTTTCAAGCAAAAGCATTTTGACAACAGCTTGCAGAGAACCTTGCCATATACAGACAATGATGAAGTCATCATGCAAACCATCTGCTGCAGCGCTGCACTGACCGTGAACACAGAGCGTATCTGGGCAATGGGAGCCTGCACAGATCCATCATAGCCACTGAACAGGATGCTGCCTAAAGTGAACCCACTGGCAACTGCAGCTGCAGCATTGGTCCTCTGAAAGCCCACCACCAGACCACTGCTGGGTGTGGTGCTGTTGCTGAACAGCTGTAACGCCTGGTTGAAGGTTGCTGCTCCAGCAAAGGTGGCATTGGCATTGACCAACAGGCTGTTGGCATTGGAGCTGCCAATAATCACATTGCCGAAGGCAGTGAGTGTGTTGCTAGAGGCAATTGTCATAGGGGCTGTGGCAATGACTGGTGCTGCAAAGGTTGTGCTTGCATAGACATCCAGTGCGTTACTGAGGCTAGTGCCCAGCACTGTGCTGCCCAAAGCGCTTAAATTGTTGCCTGTAGCAACAGTCAAGGGGGCATTGGCTGTGATCGCTGCTGAGAAGGTAGTGGCTGCGTGGACTGTGAGGCTTTGAGTGCTGCTAGTGCCCATGACTGAGTTGCCGCTGACAGACAGGGTGTTCAAATTGGTGTTGCCAGCTACTGTCAGGCTACTAGAGGCAGCAGGCAAAAGCACACTGCCAGTGAAGGTTGCCAAGCCATTGCTGTCAATGGTCAAACGGTCTATAAGCTGGCCTGAACTAGAGCTAGAGCTGCCTGTGCTGCTTGTGCTCAATACTAGACTGCCTCCCAGCTTGCCTGTAGCATCCTGCATCAGTGACAGACAGCTGGCACTGAGCTCAAACCAATTCTGCAGGCAAGAACAGGAACAAAAAGGGCTCAACCACATCAATGCAGATGTACCCACTGTTGCCAGAGAGTATTTGTCGAGCACAATGCTGGCGCTTTGTGCAGGAATACAGGTCACTATGTGATTTTGCTCTGCTTGGAAGTCAAGCTTGAGGTCTGCACAAGCGCTGTCAAGCACAAGATTGTCAAACGCAGCACAGACAGGAGGACTCATCTAGCTTTTTGACTGCATTTCGTTCAGCAGTACAGGACAGCTTACTGTGAAGACAGATCGGATTTGTGCAATGGGTCCCTGCACTGCGCCATCAAAGCCACTGAACAGCATGCTGCCTACAGTGAAGCCAGCCGTCACGGCACTGCCAGCATTCTGCCTCTGAAAGCCCAACACTGCCCCAGTGCTGGCCGTGCTGCTGTTGCTGGACAGCAGAAAGCCCTGATTGAAGGTTGCTGAACCATTGAATGTGGCATTGGCGTCGACCAGCAGACTGTTGGCATTGCTGGCTCCTATTACGGTATTGCCTAGTGCATTCAACGCAGTGGCAGCTGACACAGTGACAGGTGCATTGAAGACAGCGGATGCTGTGAATGATGAGGGAGACTGAACTAGCACAAGCTGACTGCTGTTGGTGCCCAGCGTGATGTTGCCATTAGCTGTCAGAGCAGCGTTGGCTGTCAAGGTGACTGGACTGGAAAAGGTGGATGCAGCGCCAACCGAGAGGCTCTGTGCACTGTTAGTGCCAAGGACAGAGTTGCCTATTACTGTGAAGAGAGCTGCGACCGTGACAGGTGCATTGGCGCTGATTGCGGCATTGGCTGTGATAGGTGCAGTTGAGGTGAAGGTCGTGACAGTGTAGAATGTTGGTGCTGCATTGACTGCAAGCGTCTGGGAGCTGTTTGCCCCCAGCACTGTGCTGCCATTGACTTGCAGAGTGCTGGCAACAGCGAGAGCGTTGTTGACTGTGACTGGTGCACTGGCAATGATGGGTGCCGAGCTAGAGAAAGTCGCTGCTGCATTGAAAGCAGCCGCAGCATTTGCCATCAGAGGTCCATTGGCAGTCACTGCGGCTGACGGAGCAAACGTAGTTGGGGCATTGATCATTAAGCTGTTGCTTGCACTGGTGCCCAGAGTGATGTTGCCTGTAGCTGTGAAAGTGTTGCCGCCTGCAACTGTGACAGGAGCATTTGCTGTGACTGGTGCAGCAAAGCTGCTGGCAGCGTTAACAGTCAAGGTATTGCTGGACCCTGTGCCAATGACGGCATTCCCTTGAGCCCTGAGAGTGCTACCAGCACTGATGCTGACATCAGCACTGGCTGTGACTGGGTCTGCAAATGTGGCAGCAGCATTGACTGTCAAGGTCTGCACCCCTGACGTGCCCAGGATAGTGTTGCCTGCTACTGCTAGGGTGCTGTTGGGGTTGCTGATACTGACCCCTCCTGAAAAGGTCGATAGGCCTGTGCTGTCTATTGTGATGCGGTCAGTCAGCTGGCCTGAGGGGTTGAGGCTGTTGGTGCCTGCTGTGCTTGTGCTGAAAACCAGGCTGCCTCCCCAATTGCTTGTACTGTCCTGCACACCAACAAACAGCGTCGTTGTACAAGGTCAGCATGACAGGCAATGTAAATCATGGCTGCAGTTGTTGAGGCTTAAGGCAATTGCGACAGGGCCTTGTGATGAAGTCAGCTAGTCTAGGATGCTAGACACTAGATTGCCTAAGGTCATGGTGTTTGGTCAAGTCAAGGGATCAAATTTTCCAGGTCGCCCAAGGAAGATCTGGAATGACATTGTTTTGTCTGACTTTCGATAGTTGAACATCAGGCGTCCGTTTCGCGACACTCAAGACAAGCCTGCCTGGCGAGATAGGACTTGTGCCACATATACCTAGCAGTATATGCTGGAACATGGTGTTGTTGTTGTTGTTGTTATTGTTATTATTATTATTATTATTTTAATTATCATTGATATTTTTATTATGATTATTGTTATTATTATTGTTATTAGTCTTTGTATTGATCAGCAACACAACATACCAAGGTTTAGTTACAACCTTTGAAAGCAAGGGCAGGGATGTGAAAGGACAAACAGTTCAGCAGGAGAAATTGGGAAGTCTGACCGTGAGTTGTGACCGGATTTGAGCGGTGGGTGCTTGAGAGTGGCCATCATAGCCACTGAAAAGTATGCTGCCCAAAGGGGACCCACTACTCACTGCAGCGCTGTTGGTCTGCCTCTGAAACCCCAACACAGCACTGGCATTGGCAGTGGAGCTATTGCTGTTTAGCTGCAGGTTGTTGGTTGTCAAACTGGCACTGAAAGTAGCTGCAGCAAGGACTGTGAGCGTGTTGCTGCTGTTTGTACCCAGAGATGTGTTTCCTTGTGAGCTGAATGTGTTGCCTGCACTGATGCTGACAGGCGCATTGGCCAGAACAGGTGCTGTGAAGGTTGCTGTTGCAGGTATTGTCAAGGTTTGACTGCTATTTGCGCCAATAGTTGTGTTGGCATTGATAGTCACAGGTGCATTGGCCGTGACTGGGGCCGTTGAGCTGAAGATTGTGACAGCATTGATGTCCACTGTCTGATTGTTGTTGACGCCCAAGGTGGTGTTACCTGAGGCGGTGAGAGGCCCAGCTACAGTCAAAGCACTGTTCGCTGCAATGGGCGCGTTGGCTGTGACAGGTCCAGTTGTTGGACCAAAAGTGGTGACTGCGTTGATTTGCAAAGTCTGTCCCCCTGCACTGGTGCCCACAACAGCGTTTCCAGCTGCAGTCAGATTGCCGGCAACAGTCATATCAGAACTGGCCAAGATGACAGCATTGGCTGTGATGGGTCCTGCTGATGGTGCGAAGGTAGTCACAGCGTTGACGGTAAGGCTTTGCCCTCCTGAAGCTTGACCCAAAACTGTGCTGCCTGTAGTTGAGAGAGTCCCACTGACGCTCATATCAGATGTTGCAACTACAGGGGCATTGATGCTTACAGGCCCTGATGTTGATGCGAAAGTGGTGGCTGCGTTGACTGTCAGGGACTGCCCACCAGCAGCAGACCCCAATACTGTGTTGCCCTTAACAGTCAGGTCTGAGTTGGCCACTATGGCTGCATTCACAGTGACAGGTCCTGAGGCAAAGGTAGTCTGCGCATTGACTGTAAGGCCTTGGAGACTAGAGTCACCTAAGACGGTGTCCCCATGCACTGTGAGTGGACCAGCAACTGATGCTGCTGCTTGAAAGGTTGCGGCTGCATTGACTGTCAGTGTGTCCGCAGCAGTTGTGCCCAGAGTGCTGCTGCCTGTTGCAACAAATGGAGACCGTAATATGATGTTGCCTGTGCTGGTAATGGTGATGTCGCCACCAAGGCCCAAGGAGTCTGAGCCCAGCAGTTGGATGGAGGATTGCTGACCACCTGATGAAGCTGTTCCAGCAGCTATCAGCACGTTTCCGCCGGTTCCAGATGCGCCAGAACTTGCTCCAGCCAGCAATGCAAGATTGCCTGTAGATACGCATCACATCAAGATGTTGGAACACTGCATAGTCAATGTCACAGTACTTTTGTAACTAGCAGACATGCTGAGGGCATGTTGAAGCGCATGCTGGTCTTGGATGATTGCATGTTTTATGATCTACAAGTTAGCTTCACCCATTGACACTGTCTGCAAGCTATGCAGATGCATGAAGGCAGGTTAGAACAGACTGTCAACTGCCGTCCAGCAGTCCCATCTTCTCCCGTGCTATGCCTACATCTGATGTAAATACAAAAGGCCAAGCATGCAAGTGCAGACTGTACCTCCTGGGGCCCCTGAGGCACCATATGCTGCTTGTAGAGTAAGAGTGATTGTGTTGCTACTTGCTGTGCTGCCATCAAGGGTGCCAATGATTTGGTCTTGTGAGCTGGGTGCAGCACCGGGTTGAACAAGCTCAATGTGCTGTATGCTCAAGGTACTGCTGGGTGCGTTGACATCACCTGCGAAAAAGGCATTGATGGATGTACACCTGCACGCTTTTTGCTGTGCAATTTGTGCATGTGAGGAGCATGAACTGTTGACTGCAGCAATGCATGTACAACACGGGTAAAGTGAACAATTTCTAACAGTGAGCACAGCATGCAGGGATTCAAGGCTCATGTAAGCCGGTCAGCAGTGCTGAAGTTGTCATAACACATGACCAGGCAAAGGGTTGCTGGCGTGATCACAACACGTGACTGGGCAAAAGGCTGCTCTTGAGGACAGTATGTACGCTCATCACAGTTACGCATACTGTGTCATGCATGCAAGCAAGCAACAACTCAAAGAAGCAGCATATAAGCATGTGAGACTACATTGCTCTATGTGTCACTGGCACCCATGCAAGCGGTTACATTTTGCAAAGAAGAGCATACCAAAGCCAGGTCCAATACTTCCAGCAGTCAATTGCCCAACTTGGGTGATCTCGCTTTGTGCCAGTGAGACAAAGCCTGAGGCATTGACATACAGCGGTGCAAGCGCAGCCAGAACAAAGACACCACTTGCATCTGGCACGGCTATATTGTTCTCCATGGACGGTCCACTGACCCAGATCTGCAAAGCGAATTGCCTGTGCATGATGACAGCCAATCTTGAACATGGATTGAGGCAAGTGCACAGTGCCAGCTCTAGTGCGTCAAGCTTTCAAAGTGCTACCCTTGTTCAATGCATACAGCAAGGTTGGATGTCAGCCTGCATGCCTCACAGCATGTTGCAGCTCTGCGGCTTGTACTGACAGGCACAGGAAATGCGATCCTCAACTGCCAGCATATAGCAAGATCTGACCTGTGTTGTGGGACCACTGATGTTATTGTTGCCATAAAATGTCAAAGGCATGTCCCCACGGAGAATGCCACTGAAAGATGCTGCTGCATTGAAAGCAGCAACATTTGCTGGTGGGGCAGGTGGTGGCACAACGGGAGTAGGCGGAGGCGGAGGTGATGGTGGGGGTGGCGATGGCAATGGTGGTGGTGGTGATTGGTCTGGCGGTGGTGGGGAGGGGTGGGGTGGTGGTGGAGGAGGCCTGGGAGGGGGCGAAGGAGGTGGCGGTGGGGGTCTGGGCGGTGGCGGTGAGTGAGCTGGTGGTGGTGGGGGTGACTGCAGTGGTGGAGGTGGCTGCAGTGGTGGTGGGGCCACTGGTGGGGGTGGCAAAGGTGGTGGTGGCAATGGTGGCGGCATCATGCGCGGTGGCGATAGAGGCGTTTGCGGTGGTGGAGCAGAACTCACAGGCAAAGACAATAGCTGTTGCTGCAGCTGTGCTAGAGTGCCATTCCCTAAAGACAGATTGCCGGCCAAGCCTAAGTTTGGGGTCAGCAGGTTGATCACATCGCCTGCAATGTTTACTGTAGAAGCTCCCTGTTCATTAGTGGTCAGACCAATGCTGCTGGCGCCGTTGACACCAAACAGTAGTGTGTGCGTGGAGTTGACCAGCAGGATGGGTTGCTGGCCAAATGTCAACAACAGTGGCTGGCCAGCGCCCAAGTTGGCCAAACGCACAGTGCTGCTACCATTGCTTGCGCCAAGCCTGAGACTACTTGGGAACTGCAAGCCACAGTTTCAGGTGTTTCTGATGTGCACATGGCATGCTAAGGGTTGCTTGCTCACAGGCTGTGGACTACAGCCATTGGCTTTGACAGGTATGCATAGTCATTTCTGCCGGGCACAGAGCTTGGGGTCCTGGCATGCTCAAAGCCAGTTGGCAGTGTCCAGCTGTCCGCATGCACCAAACGTGCACGGAGGTACTGCAGATCATGCATAAGGACTGATTCATTGTCAAAACATGCACAATACACTTTGGCTTGCAGCACAGTCCCCATACATTGCACTTCGTGTACCTGAGCAGAATGTATCGTGAGGGTACAATTGCTTTGATGGCAAAGCACATGGAGACTTGCCTGGTCCAAGCCGCTGTCAATGACCAATCCGGTGGCTGCACCACTGCCATAGATCTGTACACCATACTGCTGCGTGACATTGGCAGGGTCCAGCTGCCATGCATTAGTCAAGTTGCTGACTTGCGTCAGATTGGTAGAAGCTGTACTGGCAGAAGCATTTGCAGAACCTGCAGCAGGCAATGAGCAGAACCTGGGCACTGCTGCAATGATGATGCTATGCACACACCGTTAAGATGGAATTGGCAAGACAAAGGCACGTCACTGACAGACAATGCGCATTGCCTCCATGCACAAGTGTTGAATGCGCAAGGTCTGGCAGTCTTGAGTTAGGGCTGACCTGTTGCTTGCAGGCGACGCCGCCCTGCAGCTGTTGTTGCTGTCCCTGTGCTGGAGTTTGCGTGAGGCCTGAGGATGATGTTGCCATAGACTGTCAGCTCAGCTGCTTCACCATCTACACGATGCAGCAGAGTCAAAACAGCAAAGCCAGCATTTGCAATTGCTGTGGTCACCTCAATTCTGTCATTAGCATAGTGGCATTGAGTCAGAATAGCTTGTCAAACAAATCCCGTTACAGGGTATGCTGCATTATGTTCACTGCTTGACGAGCTTGGATGGTTGAGGATTCACCAGTCTCAAAAGGATTCAATCATCATGGAAAGATATATAACACGATTGTAAGATGCAGGCGCCAGCAGGGCCATGCATCCACGGTACAATCATTTTCGAGCAAAAGTCCCACTCCTGACCTTTCATCAGGCAAGCTCCACTGAACAAGTAGCTAAAGTTGGTGAACAGAGTTACTCGTTCTGCACAATTAGCTGTTAAACTTGAAGCTCACCGTAAGGCAATATGAAATAAGACTTTCTGCAATGCTTTGCTCACCTGAGCCAACTGTTGCTTCCCCTCCACCTGGCAGCAAATCAAGGCCAGCAGCTTTGACTGCTAGTGTGCCATTGGACTGAGCATTCAGGCTGGCATGTGGCTCAAAAAGACCCTCTGCTGATGTGAAGGTGCCAAAAGACAACACTTCATCTGAGTCTCTGGCCATCATCACACGCTCTTGAGACGCTATGCGCACATGTGCTGAGTAGCCTTGTGAACTGCATCAACCGCATGACCTAGTGTCAGTAAGCAAGGAGGGGCTTGAAAGTCGACAAAGCAGAGCTGCTGAAGCATTGCTGCTGCTGCTGTCCAATTGCTGTTGATGACAAGACCCTTGGAGGGCAATGCATAAGAGACTGTAAGCAAATGGCAGGCTCACTATGTTTTGCTACATTCCAGCAGGATTTTAGGAAGCTGCAGACCTGTGCTTGCTGTGAAGGGGGTTGCTGCCTGCTGAGTCACCATACACAAGCAGGGCTTGCTGAACGGCTAGATGACTTGCATCTATGGAGAGTCCATAGTACTTGTTGGCAAGGGCAAAGCCGCCAAGAACCAGAAGCGCATCATGAGTGAGGATGACTGCCATGACCGCAACAGCCTGCAGCCAGGAAACAGCTTGAACAGAATGGAGCTCCAGAACCGGCTTGATCTTGTGTGAGTATCATGAGGTACCAACATGCTGTCCACAGATGAGCTGCCTGTGGAAAGCATGCTGACTGTGGAGCGGCACCTCTACTTCTTCTAGAGTCTAGACGTTATGCAAGGATTGTGCCAGTGGCATAACATGGTAAAGGCTTACAGATGATGAAAATGCAGTGCTGTGACATGTCATGCCTTCTGTGACATGTGCCTGCACATGTGCGACCTGTATACAACATGCCTACTGCAGCTTGTAGCGGTGTGCAGACGGCTTTACCAGCAGCATTTGGCGCCACAGAGACTTCCCAGCTTGTGCATGCTTTGCATGCTTTGTGTGTTTTGCATGGCTGGCAGCTGGAGCAGCTTTCTTAGCATCTGCTCCTTCATCCTCACTGCTGCTAGACACTTCAGCAGCAGCAGCTGATCCTCGCCTGTCTGCCCTTGCTATGGGACTCGCCGCTTGTTTGACATCAGCCTTTGAAGACATGCGCGACCTAGCAGAGGAAACTGGCCTGCGTGAGGATGCGCGAGGTCTCTGTGGTGACCTAACGGCCTTTATTGTATCTTCACGGTCAACAATGGCTGTGACACCTGGCAAGTGCATGCAGATGTCAGAATGCATGCCTGCGCCGGGTTGAGACAGAAGCAGCTGCACTGCAAATCAGAAGCATACCACTAGGGCTCCTTTCCTCCTCAACTTGACCAGGTATATTAAGGGCGCTACCATAAGGCAGCAACTGATTCATGGCTGCCAGGTTATCATCAGGCAGATAAGCTTGTCCCAGGCTGGACATTTGTTGCTGAAGAGTTACTTGAGATGGCAGAGAAGCTCTTCTCCACAGACCAGGAAGAACTGCAGGAGCTAGTGAGCCCAGGCCCTGTGGACTTGTAAAGGGAGAGACTCCGCTGCCTGTCCGTCGAATAGGTGAGTCACTCATCAAGCTGCTGATTTGCGACCGCAAGGGACTGATAGGACTCCCGGCCCTTGCATATCGGGCCTCTGGATCGAATTGATCTTGTGGTGAGAATTCTGGACTTCGCGCAAGAATTGACATGTTGCTCTGCTTTCAGCACAGACGACTGTCCTAAGAAATAACTGTAACACTTTCCCGATCTGTTGCAGTGTATTTGCGGATTCCGCTGCAGGCTACAAGTAGGCGTACAGATACATGCAAGAATGCCTCGCTACTGCGTCAGCCTGCCTGCTCGTGATACGGATCCTACTATGACTGCCGAAAAATGTAATCAAAAGTTGCCGCTGCTTTGCCGCAGACCGGGGAACGCAGATGTACAGCACAGCACGCGCAATCCGGCGACGCTCATGATAGGGCAAAACAGAACCCAAAGTGCAAATAGGGCAGAAACTAATCGCCGACCCCATGCTGATCGTTCATGAACGCCCTTCCTGGCCACATTCAAGCTTGCAATTTGTGACAACTGCGAAGCAAGAGCAGCATTGCCCAGCCTTAGGCCAAATCATAGCAGTTCCGCTTTGCTAGGTACTATTTGATTTGGGTAAATGCAGCTCGATTAGAACTTGCAGCTGTCTGCTGCATGCAAACAAGTTTTGTGCTGCATGCTCACAGGTCAACGAGCATGAATCACTGTTCACGTCGATAAACTATACAATGATCCCACATCAGGCTTGCGCAGGAGTAGAATGCTACTGCTGTACTGCTGCCAGCTAGTATGAGTAACAGCATTGCCGAAATGTCCTACTGAAAGCATGGCAGCTGAGCGTTCGTCAAGCCTTGAGACACACGACAAGATGTATAGTAACACTATGCCTGCCTTGAGTGCATTGAGCAATGCAATGCATGCATTGTTGCACTGCAAGTTTGTGCTCGTGCTGCTGTACAGCACGCTGTGTTCATTTAGAAGCAGAGAGCATGGCTGTTGCAGTGCCAAGATCAGAATTTATGGGCATGCTTGGCTTACTCAGTGTCAGCATACAGTGACAATGACCTCAAGTAGCATGGAGCAGCTAAACGCTGCTGACACCAGAACTGGACCATCAACCATGCATACCTTTGGCACACTGTTGGAAACAGCTTGTCACCTCTACTGCAGCAGATTGCTAATGACATGCGTCAAGATCCAAACCAAGTCAAACCACACTGCTATGCTGAGCCACTTCGAGGCATGTCAACCAAACACGCTGATTCCAAATCAATTTCACTGTGTACCACTGAGCCTTGGTTCCCGAGAGCCATCTGTTTTGGTCTCTGCATTGTCTGAGAAGTTGATGATGTAAGACAAGCCTGTTCCAGGCTCGACCATCTGGCCCTTTGACTGACTGGACACTCCAGGAGGAAATCTTCTGTTGGCAAGCAGGGAGCTGTTGATCTGCCACACACTTTGCTCCTCAGTCAGACCCTTGAAGTTGAACTGACCGCGATGGTGGATTTCCAGCTGTGGTATGCTCCTCCACTCATCCTGAAACACAACGAGCATGAGATGACAACCCTGGGACAACAACGCATACCGTATACGACGTATCTGCTCTTGTACACATTGCCAAAAATCAGAAAAGCAAAGAAGTACAGTGCTCAACTTTTCAGCTCTGTTTGGTATTATTGTTTAAGCCTCTTCTTCTTGGTTAAAGTGCTGTTTTTAGATCACCGTGATCACCTGTCACGGTGATGCTGAACAGAATGCTGGCCCTATGATCGGCCATGATGCAGAAGGATGAAGCCGACTGAGCAGGCCAGATACATTGCCACCATTGCATCTGCTGAAGCATGACTGACAACAGCAATGACAAGTCAGTTCCATACCTGGAGAAACTGGTCTACAGTGGTGTCCAACTGATTGAGGACATGCAGTGATGCAGCTCCCTCTGCCCAGGAGCGCAGCTCGCGCTGCTTCCTCTTCATCTTGTCTCCATGCAGGCTCTCCCTCACAGCACCCCTGCAGCAAAGTAACATACACTGTCAAAGCTGTCGGGGAACTAAGGCAATGCTCTTGAATGGCTTTTTGGAGCAGGACATCAAACAGCAATCACTGAATGCAAAAGGATGCGCATTCTGAAGGCCAAAAGATGTCTCTTTTGTTACTGCTGGAGCAAAGCAGGGTTTGTCCCTAATATGTGCCAGTCCAGCAAGCCCAGTTTACACGTTGAGCACAGTGCATTGGAATATCGCTGTCCTGCTGTAATGCAGCTTCTGCACAAACTCGTTGCTATTGAAGGGATCTGCAGATATGCGATAATTGAGCTTACAGGTCAGTGATTGCTTTGGTGGCAGTCAGTCACTCAACCACAGGAAGTATCAGAACCAAGGAATACTGCATAGACTATGATGCAGGAAAACTGGACACAAATCTGGGGCTCGCACTTCAATAAGATTAACAAAGCTCACTGATCAATGATGGGCAGGGTGCGTATGAGCGTCTTGTGGCTCTTGCCCAAGCGAGCTGCCACAGCTCGGGCGCCGTTCTCCACAGTTGCCCTCAGGCCTAGCCCCACAGATGCAAATGACATTCTGTTGCTGTCCCTGTCAGGCCTGTCAAAGTCACTGCCTGCCAACGCATCACCAGCAGCATCCTGCAAGAAAGGGAGCTATGGGATAACAAGATGTGACATGCAATCACTGGCGTTGTCAGGCCTGTGACAGTCATCGCTTGCTGTTGCATCACCAGCAGTATCCTGCAAGAATGGAGCGCAATCAGTTTCTCCCAGCGCACCACCACTTATGTCCTGCAATGAAGGGGTGCAATCACTGCCTGCCATGGCATCATTAGCAGTATCCTGCAATACAGGCGATATATGGAGGGGGGCACAAGCAAGATGGACCCAGCTTGCTGCAATTTTGGTTGTGTCAGATGGACAAAGAAACAACATGTCTGCGTTGGTCTGCTTCAACTTCTGGTAGAACTGCACAAAACTACACGGCTGTCAATGTGCGTAACTGCGCCCTCAACTTTGCAAAGAAACGACGCAGCAGTAAGTGCATCATTGGACAACGCCTGATTGAAGCATGGATAGCTTGCAAGCTTGTTATACAGGTTGCCATGGTGTGTACATAAGCAATGACTGCAGATGTTTCTCAGACTCTCACCCTGTCAGCAGGCTTTTCAACATCTGTAGTGCCCTCCCTGCTCAGCATAGCCCTGTCCTCTGACACTCGACTCAATGACAGCCTTGAGTTTAGCAGCGGTGACTCTGAGTTGGCACTGGGCGAGTCAGGTAGCAGGTCACTGTTGGCCCTTGACATAGCGCCAATGGAGAATGGACCCTTCTTGGAGGGGCTGCTAAGCAGAGCTTTGCCTGACACAGCCCTGTTGAAAGATGTGGGTGAGCCAATCATGCCTGCATTGCAAAGCAGCAGCCAAAACTGTGTTGTTGACAGTCAGGAGGTCAGGTAGCAGGTCACTGCTTGTCCTTGACATAGCGACAATGCAGAGCAGGGCTCTGTGAAGGGACTGATCAGCAGGGCTTTGCCCAAAATGGCCCGGTTGCAAAATTTCTGTGTGGCGGCTGAGCCCATGGTGGAGAGCCTAAACTGCGATGCCTGAGACTGTGAGAAAGATCACTTGTCGTGTCAGCTTGTGGAATTGACACATGCAGCCTGGCACAAACACTATACATCCTGACAGTGGCTGAAATGACCACATGATGCTGCTCAATGCACGGTAAGCAAGCAAGATCTAGCAGTGGCAAATGCAGTAAGTGCCTTGCCTTGGCAGACTTGAGATTGAACACGCTTCTTGTTTTGCTTTTCTGCCTGACATTCAGCCTCTCTTGAGATCATGCATCTGCTGTCTTGGAAGATGCATGGTCTCTGAGTACATGATCAGAATACAAACAAATTTGCGCTTGCTGCGTGTTTCTCCAACATGACCAAATCATAGCCTTGACAGCAGTCTTCTTATTTTGACAGCAGCCATGCAGAGCTTGACGTTGTGAATGAGCTGCTGCAAGCATACCCTGCTCCTTGGCGGGACTGAGGTTGGTCATCTGAGTCGACAGCACATCTTTGTCCTTGTCCTGGGAGGAGCGGCGCATGGAGTTCATGAGCTTGGAGCTGATGGACTTCAGCAGGGTGGGGCTGCCCTGTCCGGTTGGGGGACTGTCTGAGGGAGGTGGTGGCGGTACTGACACTCCTGCACAGGCCACAATGTGCAGCGATGCCAGGTTTACGTGTGGCTATGCTAATCATAGTTGGGCACAAAGGATGTCAAAGTTGTGCTGAGGAAAGCATGCACTACAGCAGGGTGGGGCTGCCCTCCTGGTAGGGGGGCTGTCTAACAGGGGCGAGGCTGACACTGATACCCCTGCGCAAGCCCCAGGGCACAGGTGCGTCTGAATATATTCAGACAGGCATATCAGCTGAGTTGCTTCCCAGGCTTGGCACTGACACCTTTGTACAGGCCACAGTGTACATGGAAGTCAAGTGAGATTGAGGACAGCAGGAAGTTCAGCTGGTCCGGACAGGACTGTCCTGGCGAGTGGG
Organism: Trebouxia sp. TZW2008; assembly: GCA_002118135.1. Lineage (NCBI taxonomy): Eukaryota > Viridiplantae > Chlorophyta > Trebouxiophyceae > Trebouxiales > Trebouxiaceae > Trebouxia > Trebouxia sp. TZW2008. The sequence goes on from BDIU01000199.1 coordinate 92,250, forward strand.
TCTGTTCTAGAGTGATAATGCTAAGCCTGGCATGACGCCCATGCTACTTGTCATGCTTGCATTCACTCTTACAGAATCCAAGCAAGACCTGGGTGAGTTCCCATGCATGGGGCTGTCAGCAGTTCCTAGCAGACTCTGAGTCACATTATCAAACAGTGGTGATGATTTCAGCAATTTGTGTGAGCCACCTGATGACAGGGATGTCAGTGTGTCTGAGTCCAGCTGAGACAGACCATGCAGCAGCTTGCTGCTCATGTTGTTGACATCAGCTGAGCCTTCGTTAGACCAGAAGGTGGCTGATGACAAGCTGCTCAGGTTGCTCCTGCATACGCAGATGAGATGTGATGCTGGCACGATATTTCGTATTCCTGTCAGTGATAGCTGCAGTATTCAGACATGTGCTCACCAATTGCGTACTGAAGCTCCCGCATCGAAACTAGGCCAGCAGTCCTTGTTGAATCCACATCCTATAATTGCCCAATACATGGCTACCAGGCTGAATAAGTGCAATATGCTTTGCATGCATGCACGCAAATGCATTGCAGCTGACCCTCATTTTCCTTTCCTATGCCTTCACAGCAAGTTGTATGCAGTGTGATCTGCTCTATGCAGAGAATGTTAGAGCCTCACATTCACCCATGCCCTAGAGAATGCTCATGCGCCAATGCAAATGCACTGCAAGAATGATGAAGGCAGCAGTCTCATTAGACACGCAGCAGCCTCACGACTACTGTTCAGCTCACGACCAGAACATATCAAGACACTCACCCTGTTGCGCGCAGAGTGATGGCGTCCAGGATGGCCTTCTGGCGTGACAGCACGCTCTGCATGTAGTTGGCAGTCACAGCAATTGGGCTCATGGGCTTCACATTGGGCTCAATGGTGCCTGTCACCTGGCCCCAGTCCTTCAGCAGCTGCTCCACCACCTCCCAGGAGATGCAGATCTGACCTCCATGAGCACCAGCATTGCAGAAGCGAGCTGTCCTGCCACAAACAGCACAGTCACTGGCACAGGATGCTGTAGCCAACAACGGCAGCAGGTGCCAAGTATTTGGACTGTGCCCAGGAGTGCTGGCCATCTGTAGTCATTCTTGGGTAGCTGCGCTGACAGGGCATCAATGCATCTCTTCATTTTGCACATCAGCATGGAATTGCTGCACGAAGGAGCAATACTGACAAGCAGCTGCAAGGCTGGCTGTTGTACATCTGTGCACATGAAATGGCTTCTGGAGTCAACCCAAGTCCTGCAGTAGATGGGTCGTGTCACTTAAGTCATTTTACGTTTCAAATAGTGAGATATGGTACCTGTTGACGAAGGGCCCAAAGTAGTCAGCCCTGCCAGTGGTGACGTGAGGTGACACTCCTGTGGGGCGGCCCCTGTACACCCCCATCTTCACATGAGGCCCCTGAAACAGGATCTGCAGCCACAGCGGACACAGCGGCGCTCATGTCATGCAGCATTGTCCAAGCTCTCAACGTATGAAGCACCAAGATTGCTGTGCAGCTCTAGCTAGGTACATGTCTACATGTGCTTTAATGCTGTGCATAGACAGTGAACAAGCAGCGCATGGTGCAACAGCCAGGAATCCCACAATCTGGCTCTGTATAGCTGTGCAGAACTGCATTGCTACTAAAGCTGACAAGGGCCACATGCTTGCATCAGCATGGCGGCAGGGTCACAATTTTTGGGCTTTGCTTTTCTCACCATCCCGCATTGAAAGGCTTATAAACTTGTTTTTCACCCCTTCCAGCCGTATCCTTGCTCTGTATTCTTCCTGCTGTTGTGATGTTTTTTTTCCTGCCCTTTCTTTTTGAAAAGCTTTTGGTCTCCTGTTGTGAACAGCTAAAAAAAGTTGCAAATTCTTTACACAACAAAGTTTAGTGAAAAAAGGGAGGTTCTTCTTTGGTTAGCATTTTTTGCCAGAAGGTGCGTACCCTTCTGTCAGGACCCAAGATTGTCCGGCAACCAGGCAGAGCCAATATGGAGCCTGGCCAAGGAACTGCCAGCAGTGCGTGCTGTGCCTGCAGGGCAGTATGGATTTGAGTCAAGAGCATACACACAACTGAGACTATCAAGACATACACAACTTTCTTGCCATGCAAATGCTAGACAAGCTTTCGTGAACCGATTGAGCATGCAGACTTAATGCGTATTTGCACTGCTGACCCAGACCACTGGTCATGAGAAAGGCTCAGCTGTATGCATCACCTATGCATCACCAGCATGCAAGCAGCAATGGCAGCTCAATTGTCAAAGTACCGCATGATGCGGGCTCACTTGACATCCTGAGAGCATTCTGTTCTGACAGCCTCATTGTTCTAGATTCTTGTAATCTGAGTGAATGCAGGGTTTGTGGTCGGAGACTTACCAGAATGCAGAACTGCACAGCATCAATGCAGTTATAGAATGAGAGCATGAAGGAGCCCTCGGTCTCCTGGCACTCGTAGCCGCCCCGCTGCATGAGCACCTTGCGCAGGCACTCCCTGTACAGGTTGAGCGCCACCTCCGCCATGGTCTGGTTGGACTCCCTCATCTCCTTGAAACTGCAGCAAACAGAAATTGACTTGACATCTGCTGAGCGCTGTGCTTGCCCTCGGCATTGAGCATGCAGGAGTTTGCTGCTGCTCAAAGACATTCAAAATAGCTGCACAGAATGGCTCAGTGGAACAGCAACAGGGATCAAATGCATGTGCAGCTTTATAATACTGGTGCTTGGTTAATCATGCAAAGGTCAAAAGCTGTGAGATGGGCTGCAATGCTAGCTGGAGAACAGCTTTTGTCGACAGTTGACCAATTTGAAGCCACCTGAGAGCAGCGACCTCATGTCAAGGCTGCAACATGCAGTTGTTCAAGGCACATATGGCAAATTGCATGAGCTGATGGCGCTTGCCTGTCAATGTTGCAAAAGACCATGACAACATTGCCGAAGGCCTCTTTCTGACCAGTTGCCACCATGAGAGCCGCTTCTGATGCTCCAGGAGCATCAAAGTAACCTGCAGCAGCTCAGGCCTATAACGCAGGGGTTCCTGTGATGGCAGCATCGATGATTTCCTGACGCCTTGTCTACAGGCGCCAGGTGCAAACATATTACACACAAGCTTCAGAATTGAGAGCTACAGATCTGACATGCGTCACGATGACTCAGTGGTGGTGGGAGAGATGGTGGCAATGCATAGCAAATGCAGCAATAGCACAGAGCAAAGTGGTGTCTGCAACAAGTCTGTACACAGCAACAGGGTGCTCTACACCATGCATTCTGTAGTCAAAAGCCCAGCAAATAAGATGCCAACAGGTATACAAGTGGCAGGCCAACATGCTTTGTGCTGACAAGTCACGCTCGTCTCTGACACATTGGAACCTGGATTTGACACCTAATCAGCATAAATGCGGCATCATACCTGGCATGAGCCTGCTGGTGGAGGTCAAGGGAGGCAAGTGGCGTGCACGCTCCTCCACCCCAGGAATCAGGATCTGAATGATCTGCTGGGGCTCCACCAGGGTGGGGATGGCGTGCAGGCCCATGTCCATGACCATCACACCTTCCCTGGTGTTGTCTGGCTCTGACCCTGCACAGAGCATCAAACAGCTCCTTGCTGATGATGTCGCATTTGATTGTCAATTTGCCGCAAGCAAACTTGCTGCATGGACCAGATTAGCATTGCCTTGGTCCTGCCTGGGCGTAGACTGACATGCAGTTGCGCAAACCAATGAATTGGTGAGGCAACCGACTCATATGCTAGGAAATCAGGACAGCAAGCAAGCGAATGACAAGAGGAAGCGTAAAAGGCACAAGCGATGAGGTAAAGCAACGAGTGGGTGTACCTGTCTGAGCAGTAGCGTGTGAAGGCACAAAGCGCCTGATGAAGTGGGACACGCTGCGCTCAGCTTTCTGCAGGTTTGCGAAGGAGCCCCAGCCCGACACGCTGCGCCGGCTGATGCCTGTCACCTCTGAGAGGGCATCATCATCGCTGTCGCCATTCAGAGAGTCAAAGCTGGCCTGAGCTCCTAGACCTCCCTCCTTGGCTCCCTGATCCATTCTGCACACAATACAAGATCACAGAGTTGACTCCTACTCTGCGTGCCTCATGCTGGCTGTCTGAGCATGCAGAGTCAGAAGCTAGGAGCATGTATACAGTGCAATGCATTCAAATTGAGCCTGACCTGATGCATCAGGTTGTCAGAGGGCAAAGTCACGAAATTAAAGCTGGGTTGGGCTCAATACAAAACATATTGAAAGCAATCATCCATCAGATTGACTGCTGAGACAACAGACGCAACAGAGATTTGAGCAGTACCCATGCAAGGCGCTCTGCATGCTGTTGAAGGGTGCATTGGGCTGCTCTGGCACCCGGCGAGCAATGTCAGTGAGCCTGCTGTTGATCAGGGTATAGGTGCTGGCAGCACACAGCACCTGGCCACCCTGTGCAATGGAGCACATGGCCTTCAAGATAGGCAGCAGGGCTGGGTACTTGTCCACAGGCTTCGCCAGGGCGCTGGCACTGGGGTCAGGCACACCAGTGACCATGCACATACGCACACGCAGGCCCCTGAAGATGATGATGCGCTCTGGGTCCTCCTACGCAGCATGCAAACGGATGTCAGGCCTTGTCACCAGCTGACACATAGAGTCAACAGTTTCAGTGGCTGTGTGCTGATTCTTGGTCACCACAGCAGCCTTGCCACAATCCATTATCTAGATTCGCTTCAAATTCTGCTGATGTGTACAGAATGTAATGCTGCACTGACCTGCAGCATTCATGCAGATGTGCATTCACGAAATCATTGAACAGGTTGGTGTTCAAAGCTACACCTCTAAAGCATTGGAAGCTATGCAGCACAGTTTTGAGTGTTGTCAACAAGCAAGGTAAGCTCAGCTCTTCAGGGCAACGGTGTAACAAGTCAGAAACATCACAGAGCACACAGGATGAATGGCATGTCACTTTGCAAAGAAAGACGAGTGACAAATTGCAGGTAGCAGATTGACCCTTCTGCTTTGAGTCATCATCTTGATGGCCTCTTCAGAAGCTCCTGCCATGTCAGCGTCATCAGGATCAATCTGAATGTCCCAGATGAGCCTCTTCTTCTTGATCACAGGCTTTGGCGGCAGCTCAGTTGCTTCTGTCTCACCATTGTTCTGCAATGACGCATTTCAGCATTGAGCAGAGGTGTTTGTGCCTGGGGATGTCAAGGTGGTGCCTGGTATCAGGATTCAAGGCGGCGGCCTTGTTGTGAGAATACCCTGTTCTGGTTTGAGCTGTCATCCACCACAGCCTAGCATGACAAAGCTCAAAGTTGCTGATGCTGCCCTGCCCTGACGTCATACTGGCTTTTCCTCTTAGGCATGCAGCGTTTTGACACACAGCACAGAAATTCACGGCAAAACACAGCCAAGCATCGCAAGAGGCAACTGTCAAAGCTGTGCATAAGAAGGCAGCACAAAGTCTCAGTGCAATAATGCGCATAGCCTGAGGTTGGTCAAATGTGTATGAGAGCACAGCAAGCAATGGAAGGTACAGGACTTACAGGGATGTTCTCCTGGCCTGGGGCTGGCTGGGAAGTGGCAGTGCTCTTGGTCAGGCCTGCCAGAGTGGCTGTCCTAGTCAGCTTATGCTTCTGCAGTTGATTTGGCCAATTGGCCCCCAACAAGGCCTGTGCAAACAACAAAACAAGAGGTCGAACATATGGGCCAAGGTGCATTGCATGTATGGCAGTCAGCAATGAAATTCACATTCAGACTGGCACGAATGATATTTCCGCCTGCCCACATGCTGGTCTTTGGTGAGAGATTCAAAGCAATGTCACCCAGAGGGCTTGAATTTGACAGCACAAGTACGCTTGGACATGACGGTTGTTGCAAAAGTTGGGATGCATGAGCCATGCTTGCGTGCAGCTGGTGAAGATGTCAGCGACAAGTTTTTTGACAGCGCCGCTCTGATGGCAAAGAAGTCAGCAGCTGCATTTACAGCAGAGCTTTGCACCAGGACTACTGCAGATGTATATTGCATCTGCCAGTGGGAGCTTGTTGATGCTACCTGTTGTGTTGCAAGACACCAGGCAGTTGCACTGACAGGATCACGGAAGCCAAACAGGACTGCATCGCCATCAACTTGCATCTCAACACCCTTGTACTTGGTCAGCTGTGCTCTCAACACTTCATGATGGACTGCCATTGCTGTTGACATCGCCTGCAGCAATGTAATGTTGAGATATGTCAGGCTGAGGGCACTCAAGTAAACTTCAACAATGCAGCAAGGTAAAATGCATGCAGCTGGTACACAGCAGCTTGCAAAGCGCTAAAGTGCTGCACATGAAGACGCTATGCACCACAAAGGCTAGTTGCATTACAAGGGCTAGTTGCAGACAACGCGCATTATGCACTGCAGCGCGCATCCAGAATTGCAATTTACCGATGCAGGCTGACTGGAAGCTGCAGCAGCAAAAGGGTGAAAGGCTGATTACCCCTGGATTCCATTGGCTCAGTGCTTGGGTGCCCTCAACGTCAGTCAGCACCAGTGTCATCTCATCAGCAGCATTGCGCAGCAGCTGCTTGACCCCAGCCAGCTTGCGGATGCCTGGGTTGCTGTACTGGGTCCACAGAAAGCTCAATGCCATGATGACAAACATGGCCAGCAGCATTGGGAGCACAATCTGGTACCAAGTGTCTGTCCGAGAAAGCACTGGGACCTTGTGTGGTTCACACCTGCAATGAATGTCAATAGTGCTCAAGCCCAACACTGTTGTGAGCTACAGCTATGTGATGATGAGCACAGCCATGCAGAAAACGCAAGTTGCTTGCTAGGGCTGAGCAAGCTTGTATCTGCCAGACGTGCTGAGATGCATTCTGGTGTAGCTGAGACGCACATGCAGCAGGCAAGTGCCGCACAAAAACATGATATCACACACATGGGCATTGCCAATATAGTCAGGTTGCAATTGATACACATGAGAAAAACTCACCATGAGACAGTTGAATTGAGCTTTTTCAAATCATAACCTGACTGACAGGTGCAGGTCTGATAATGATAGTATGATGGACTCAGCTGAATCTGCGTCAGAGGCAGGCTGCTATTGGCTGCTGGAATGATGCCATCACAAAGCATTCTTGCATCCATGCTCTGCTGCCCAGTCTTTGCCGAAACCCTGCAGGCTTTGCAGAGTAAGCAAAGGAGCACAACTCCGCCTGGCAGCCATCCCCTTATGCACACAAACAGAGCAGCAAACCAAGAACAAGGGCAGCACATTGACAGCATCCCCAACAAACTCTTGACCTGCTCCTGCTCAGCTCAGAGAACAGGAAGGAGAGGGGCTGCTCAACAGCAGCCAGGCCATCACAGTGCAGTTGGCATGCAACAAATGCCTGTGCAAACAAATTGCTGCAGATGCTGCTTCACTGGCAGTAGACAAGCAAACAGGTTGTTGGTTTAGCAGTGCAAGAAGCTCACGTGTCAAATTGCAGCCACTCTGGCAGATACTGCTTGCGAGAGTTCAAGGTACCGTTGCTTGACATCCCGCTGTCCACAACACCTAGTGCGTCAAGGTGCATCAAGTTGGCAATGCTGGATGGAAGGCTCCCACTGCAGCAACATCAACTTTCATGTGCTCTGTCCATGACATTTGTTGACAGGAAAGGTTTTGCGCAAGTCTGTCTGGAGGAAGTGAACAGTTTCTGTATGCACCTAGCAATGTCACAAATCTCACTAGCAAGCGTGTCAATTAGGCAGGATTGAGGGCAGTGTGCAGACAGATCAACCAAACAGCGGACGGCTGACAATTAAAGTTGAAAGCCAGGCAAAATTGGTGTGTGCGTTCAAGATTGCAGCTGTATGCCCAGAGATGCAGGTGATGCCACCAAATTTTGATGAAGACAACACACATCCCATGTTGTGTCATGTGCACTCAAAGACTTACTTCAGCCGATTATAACCAAGTTCCAGCTCTTCCAGCAATGTCATGTTAGTAATGGCTGCCGGCACTGACCCTGTCAAGGAGTTATTTGCCAGATCAATACTCTGCAGTACATACAAACTGCTGTTGATGCAGGTCAGAAGACCTACAGCCTTTTGCAGCATCTTCATTGATCATTGGTTAGGCAAGCAAGGAGTTAACATTGGCCAAGCTTCTTGGACTATGCTGTGATCAAGGAAAGCAACTGGGGCGGCAACTCATATCCAACTTTTACGATTCTTAGAAATGGAAGTACATACAAGCAAATGCTTTGATGGACTATGATGGATCCAACGTGGTCGCATGCAGGCTGTCAGCAGGCAAATCAGTGCTGCTGCATGACCACAAAACTGCATAAGCTGCGTGATATCAAGATTGTGCTACAGACCTTGACTCCATAACTGGTGATGGCGCTGCTGAGAGTGCCAGTCATGTTGTTCCCAGAGTAGTCCATTGACTCAAGCCAAACGCCATTGAATATTTGCTCAGGAAGCTCCCCACTGAATGAGTTGTTGCTTCCGTCAAGAAGCTGCATGTCGAGACAATCCAACTCAGATTGCATGTGCAGACCTTGTAATCAGCAGCAAAGTCTCAAACAATCAGCAATGCGTGCACGCTGCTCAGCTTACAAGTCAAAAGACCATCACAGCATAGTGAATGCCAAGCAATGCAGCAAGCAATGCCAACAAGGTCTTTTGGACATGAGCATGACAAGAAGGCATTCATGTACCCTAGTCGGCTTTTGAAATTTCATACCGAGCTTGGGAAGGAAGCCACCCACTCCGGCAAAATGCCGGTCAGCTGGTTGCTGTGAAAGATCAGCTCCAGCGACATCCCATTGGAGGCATCAAGAGCCAGAAACTTGGTGTAGTATGAGAGCGAGGTTGTGGTTGCAAAGGATGTACTGAAGGTGGAGGTCATTGGACCAGAAATCTTGTTGCCAGACACGTCATACACTGACAAGCGGGGTGAGCTCAGCAGAAACGGAAACCTGCTTGACAGCAAGTTGTCGTTCAAGTACACAACATTCAAATCTGGTCCACTCGGATAGATATCAGAGGTGGCACCAGAGAGCAAGTTTCCACCCTGCAACGCACACAGCATGGATTGCTAGCGCTGGTCACATTGCGTTTGCATGGAGTATGACAGCTAGCTGGGGACACTCACAAGGTCCACACGCACAGCTGCTGGAAGCTGAAGCATGCTGATTGGCACTATGCCAGTGAATGAGTTCCTGCCTAATAGCAGCTCAACCACGCGAGTCCAAGAAGCGAAGTCAGGCAAGGGGCCTGACAGTGCATTGCCTGCAACATCGTGACCAAGTCAGCACGGAGTGTGGGAATCAGGTTTGAAGGTCGCCTTGGCTTACCAGCAGCAATAAAACACAACATGGTGGGTGCCATGCTGGTGATGAAAGAGGTTGGTAGCGATCCTTGCATATTCATGTCAGCCATAATGAGTGCACTGATGCCGCGATCGCCAGCCGTCATATCACAGGCAGGCTGGCTAGAGTCACAACAGAAACCGATATAGCTTTCTGCTATTATTGTGCAGATCGTCGCAAAGTCTGTTGAAGTGGTGAAGGTAGGCCATGGTCCTGGGTTGTACCACTCACTGCCTTTTGTAGAAGTGTACAAATCAACAAGCGCTGCTCGCTGCGCGGATTGGCAGCTGGAGTCACAGCTCATAGGCGCTGCGAGGGCTTGTTTCCAACATATGCATGTCAGAAACACGCATAACCACGTCCGCTTCATGACTTTATCTGTACACGGCGGCAGTCAGCGACGGCATGATCTTGCAGCAACAGAACCACGACCGAACAGTAAAAATGGACGCCCCGCCATGCTCGCAGAGGGAGATCAGAGGTGTATCTGATGGCAAATTGTAGACTTGAAATTGCAGAGGCTACGTTCGTCACAGCTCTTTCTATTGCCCTGAATCGGGAGCACTGCCGCAGTGATGCTCCGATCACGATGACAGCCAAAAGCTTCTGGTAATTGCACCGCAGAACACATTAACACCAAACGCAGCGATGCCTCTGGGCCTTCCTAAGCAAGCGTGATCAGTGGTTGCAGCGGTCATCTGGCAAGGATCAGCAAGCAGCGGCCTCCCAGAGGCCACTTGAGTCTTGTCGATCTAGCATCGAGGCAAACACATGACAATCTGGAGTGACGGAGGTTTGCATCATACGAGAGCAAGCTGTTAGTCTGCGTAGGCCACAGGATGGCCAAGACCTGCTACATATGGCTGAGTCTGCTACTTCCTCAGCTCGTTTACAGTCAGTCATATTACACGTACAACACAGCTGCATATGGCCTGTGCGACTCAGCCTGTCAAAACTTACAGAGGGCTGGGCTCGTGGCGTTGTATGACGCCACTGGGGTAAGATAGCTGAACCTGTTTGGTGCTCTATATGCCACCTTCTGCATGACAAACTCAAATACAGAACGTGGCATCTGTGCAGGGTTCTGCGTGGACATACAGTGACAGTTGGGGTTCCACTGCTTCACCTTGCAGCTGGTTTGGAGTGTTATGCTGCGAAGCTGACACAAGTGGCACCTGCACTACTGGTGGTGCTGCTGCTGGCGTCATTGTTGATGCCAAGCCCTCACTGCCTAGTTGCTGCCAGAGTCAGGGCGCTGTGCTTGCTGTGTCCTTGCCAGGAAACAACCTTCGGGGACCGCTACCTGCAGCCTTTTTCACAAGCATCAAGTCTCTCGTCACTCTTGACTTGCGGGGTAAGTTTGGATGCTTCCTTGGAATTGTGCTTGCTTTTGACCTCACTTGTCGACAGCACCTCTGCCGTCCTGCAGGGAATTTCCTGACTGGGGTCATTCCAGGCGATCTCAACCCAGCGAACTTGCCGTTCTTGAATGGCATTTTCTTGGACCAGAATGAATTGACTGGCAGCATTCCTAGCACTGTCTTTCAGTTCACCACCCTCCTCACCTTGCGCTTGGTGAGTCCCATTCTTTGGTGTTGCTGACCAGGTACTTGAGGCATTGTGTGAACACCGTCAAATTTGGCATGCAGGGCCAGAACAAGCTCGTTGGGAAGCTGCCATCCATTGGGGGCATGACAAGCTTGATGGCCCTGCGCATACCAGACAACCAGCTAACAGGTAGGCAGTGGGCTGCATACAGGCAACACAGAGTTAAGGGCATGCTACTCCAACAGAAACCTTGCATCATACATCTGCTTTTTGTCCTCTGATTCTACCATTGCCCAGGCGCATTGTGAATGGCTCTGAATGATTTACGGTCCTGTGGTGCAGGAAACATCCCGCCTGATTGGTTCAATGCCCCTAGCTTGACGTCCATGTTTCTCAATGGCAACCAGCTGTCGGGCTCAATTCCTGCTTCAACAGGATTTTCGACTTCATGGGCAGCCCAATTTTTGGAAGGCATTGTGGATAGTGTGAAAATGCAGAGGCTCAATCTGGCGTCAAACTACTTGACAGGCACAATTCCAGAGGGCTTGTTCCGCTATCGCATGCAGGTATCCTTTGCGCAGCATGTGCTGTTGCGCATGCAGTGCTTGATTGCATGGAAGGCTGCATCCCTCGCAAGCCCATTGGGGGCGCCCTTCACACAATGTGCATTGGTTGAAAGGGCAGAATGTCAAAATTGTGGGCTGCGTGCTGTGTTTCAGCCTGCTTTACTGTCAGAACTGCCTTCTGTTACGTATACACAGCATGAGTGGGGCTCTTCACGCTGAAATCACCTTCAACAATCTCTGGCTGGCTGCAGGCAGTTGATCTGAGTAACAATCTGTTACAAGGCAACACGCCATCAAGCCTGGATTACGCTGCATACATGAGGACTCTAGACCTCTCCAACAATAGTCTGTCAGGCCCACTCCCTCGATTGTTCGCCATAGATCATCTGCAGGTGAGTATATGCAGCTGCCACACCATGCTTGACATGCTGCTGATTGCTTATCTTGATGTGCCGTCGTCATTAGCTGGAATGGTCAATAAAAGTCTTTGTCCACAATAAATGTACAATCGGTGAACACTTGAAATTTGTTTTGCTTCATGTAGACTATTGACCTTAGCTGGAATGCTTTTACTGGGCCAATTCCAGACAGCTGGGCTGTTTCCACGACCTACACCTCGATTGACCTGTCTGAGAATCAGCTGCAGTAAGCTTCCAGCCTCTCCTTAGGTCTGGCCAAGTGTGTTCTTGGCAGCAGCGCTGTGCTGCATGCAGAACCTGCTGGGGATGTTTGCCTGATTTCAAGCACGCAATTGCACATCAGCTAACAATCATGTGCATAGCAGCATGCTTTGCTGCAAGTTCAAAGGCTGCCTGAGCCAATAGCAAGCCATCTGTTTGTGTAACAGCAATCGCTGTGTCATGGTGCACAGCAAGTAATCTGAGCTCAATCTCAGCATGTAAACAGCTGATCTGATGTATTGCAGAGGCAGTATCCCGCCCTTCTTTGCGGGGTTGAAGCTTCAGTATCTTTACATTGGCAACAGCGGACTATCAGCTGGCAACAGCACTAATACTCAAGGCGACCGCCTGCCAGTGTTTGCCTCGTTTGACAGGTGCATCACTGCTTTTAACGCCTGTGATATTGCAAGTGATCTTGTGCCTGCGCATACCATACACAATTATTGTGCCTTGCAACATTGGGCATGCCTTGAACATATGCTCAGCTGCAGCGATCAATCTTGTTTTGGTATAGCTGTGATTTGCAAAACATGTCTGCATATTTTGGATGCTGTACGTAAGTGATGCAGACTGATGTGCGTAAGCTGCTTTCTGTGCAAAGCAATGTTGCTAGCAAACAGTTGCTGCCTGAGGTTTAGCACTGACAATTGTGCATGAATGCAACAGGGCTGCAGCAGCAAAGACGTACTTAAATGTCTTTGCATCCTGCCAACAGATCTTGCCAAACAAGACCTTCATGCCAAGCTTGCAAGTGCTGGAGATGTCTCCAGACTACAGCAGCTTTGAGACATGCACCTGCCTCTCAGGCTACAAATTCAACAGCACCACTAATCCTGGTGCTGAGGGTCAATACTTGTAAGTACACAGCCGTGTCTGGTGTCTTGTGCATTGTGAGCAAGCTATGTGAGCTCAGCATTGATTGACACATTGCAACAAGCCTACAACAATTTTGTAGCCTTGATATATGTGCTGTTGCCTCGACCGTGCTACCAGAACATCAGAGATTAACAGCTCCTGCACTTGTTTCTGCTGACATTTTGTGGCACAGCAAAGTTCAGAGATAGATCATTACCAGCAATAGTTCTTTGTGACTGTACAACACCAACAGCGTCACACTACCAACAGCATCAGAACCTCAATATAATAATCTGGCTGCAGGTGTGAGACCTTGAACCCACAGCAGGACAAAGCATTCCTGTACTTCATGGTGCCTTTTGCAGCGCTGATGGCTGTGGCAGTGCCCATCATTGTGCTGTGGACCCGCATGTCCTTGCCCAAGTATGTTGGCCGCTGGAACAGGAAGAAGGGACCGCCAGAGGCTGGCCACACTGTCACTTTGGTCTTGACAGATGTGGAAGGTTCTACTGAGCTTTGGGAGGCCTTCCAAGAGGTACTGTCTGCACACGCAAACAGCAGTGTCAGATGGACACTTGCTGAAGTGGCCTGTAATTGCTGCATCAAGCGACACAGTACTCGTATGCTGAATGCCTGCAGCAATTGCTGCAACTTGGTATGATACTAATGTCCTGCTTTCCTGCTTTGCAGCCATGGCTTCTGGCATCAAGTCAGATCAACAGCTTGTTGCACATACACCAGAAACTGCTTTTGGTCAAACATGGACGCTTGTGCACCTGCCTGCTCACTGCCCAAGATTACTTGACAAGTCCTCCTCCACCTTGTCAGGCTGGACTGAACTGCTTTGCATGGCACACTGGCTCATTTGCCTGAGCTATGCACAGGTGATGCAAGTGGCGACGCCAATCCATGACCGCATCATGCGTGCCAAGATCTCTCACTACAATGGCTATGAGGTCACCACAGAAGGAGACGCCTTCATCATTGCCTTCCACGACCCTGCAGATGCTGTGGCCTGGTGCATGTAAGCTTCCCGGCCACTCTTGTGTGCATTATGCTGGATGGTGCAATGCTGTTTCTGGCCTGCTGAAGACGCATGTTGCCTTGACCACAATAGCACCCACATGCTAGGGGCAGCTTTTGCACAATTTCGTTTGCTGGCAATGAGTCCGGTTGTTGGCCAAAACAGTCACTCAAGTGTTTGGGTCTGCAAATGCAGAAAGACATGATAATGCACATTCTGATATATTCTATGAGTTATGGTTGCGCCTCGACTTCTGCAAAGTCTGGCCAAATTCGTGATGCAGGGCTACTCAGCAGGCTCTGTTGACAGCGCCCTGGCCCACAGAGCTGATAGGGCACCACAGGTCCTGCATCAGGACGTCTACCAAGACAGTGGACAGCGCTGAGCGTGCTGTTCACCTAGCAGCATCTGAGGTGCTGTTCAGGGGTCTGAGAGTCAGGATGGGCATAGGCACTGGCATCATAGAGAAGATCCAGGTGCGCTGAGTATAGGGAAGTACTGCATCAGCGCAGGTCATGTGTGCATCGTGTGACAGTGCTTTGTCATGTCTGCGATGCAGCTGCTGCTATCCTAAACATCTCTGCAGGATCTGCCCCTCATATTGTCTAACTGCCCTTGCGGCAGTGCTGTCACAGCTGGAAAAACCATTTGCTTTCATCATGCCAGTCAGAAACAAAGGCAATGGGAAGGCCAACTGTATTTTCCCTCTTACTCACAAGATGATGCAGTAAAAGCAGGTGCATGGACACTCTGCATCTTGCAAAACATGCTGATGAACATGCTACAGCGTGCATCAGCTGAAAAGTGCCTCGTAGTTGAATGCTACTTACAGTACGTCATGCTGCTCCACAGGTGCATGAGCTGACCAAGCGCAGAGAGTACACTGGAACTGTGATGGACCTGGCCAAGGCTGTTTCAGAGTGCCCAAGTGGTGGTCAGATTGTGTGCTGCTCTGCCACCTTTGCCAGCATCCTGGACCAGCAGGCTCGCATCCTGCAGTCCGTGCCGCCCCATGCTGACCATGATGTCTTGTATGAGATGCTCAGGTAACAGCATGGCCTTGCCTTGCAGTGTCTGCATAGCAACCATCAATAACCAGATGGGTGGCATGTGTCTGTCTTTGCTGCTGGCTTGCTGCTGCCTTTACAATGCTCACAGTCTCTGGCATTAATCAACTTGACATGCATTCATAAGCAGCAATCAACTGTACAGGAGGCACATCAAGCAGTGAACATGCAATTGCTGCTTATAAGAAGATCCAACCACAGGTGCAGCACCAATCAGCACTTCATTGTAGACATGCTGTCTACGCTGACAGGTTGGCCGACTTTGCCCAATACTGCGTTCCCTGGCCTCTTCCAGACTTGCCAATGAAAGCATGTAGGTAGACAAGCCCTTTGCGCTTGCCCAGAGCTGCTCACAGACACGAAACCAATGACAAATGCATCAAACATTGTTTGCTGCGGTGCAGTCATCCGGAAGGTGCCACAGACGCAATGCAGAGCTCTATGACGGAGCCAATGTTAAACAACACTGGCAATGCCAGCGCCACGCAGCGTCTTCTCGAGGGTCAGACTGGACCTGCAGCAGCAGCAAAGGCTCTGGCCAAGCCAGACGCCTGGGTGCAAGCTGGCAAGACTCTGTTCCAGAGGGCGGGTATGATCCATCAAACAGTGAAATTTTGGTGCTATGACTGCATTAAATGAACAGGAAGAAGCTTTACATCAAACAATCCTTGTGAAGCGTACCACTGCAGTCAGACTGCAGCAATTGCAAGCCGCGCCAGCTGTACATGTTCAGTGCCCTTATATTTGGGAAAGTACTGCAAATCAGGATCAAATGGCAAATGTTATGCATTATTCAGCAACACAATCATTGTACGTGAAGTCACCTCAAAACTTTCCTGACACAGCCTGCACTATGCATGCTTGGGGACACAAAAGTGTACTTGAGTCTACGCCAGTGTACTTGGCATTACCATCAGGCTGGTTGCAGGCAATTCAAGCGAGAAGCTGAAGGTGCTCAACATGGGTCAACAGGTTCTGGACAGCTTAGAGATAACTCAACAGCTATATCAGGTGAGACAGAAGCAGCTTTCAAAAGCTGTGCCACTGAGTTTTCTGAAACTACATTGCAAAGCCGTTGCAGACATCTCTGTTTGGTTGCCAGTTGCCTTGCATTCCCAAAAGCTGCACGTGGCCTGCATTTTACTTTCTGTAGACAGGCCCATGAGCTTTTGTCACTTGGAGCTAACAAGAAGACTGCATGTGGTACATTTGTTGGATAGCTGGTTGTCTAAGCATGCTGCTCACTGTAGTTGATCTTTGTCAATGTGTGACGACCGTTCTCTGCAAGTTGTTGAGCTTGGGAGCATCAAGTGTCTCATGAACAGCATGGTCCCACTTTGATGCTCAAAGTCTTGTCAACACATTTGTGTGACATTTTATTACAAGCCACCCTAATTACAGCTGCATGCTGTTGCTTTCAGCTGTGTACACCTGGGCTGGAGAACCGGGCTGTGTTATTCCCGCCCTTGACTCACTGCACAGAGATGTCTCCAGGTATGTCACCTGTCCAGCACATCTCCTGGAAGCTGCTGTACTGCTGGCAGAAAACCTTGTCTGGCGCAGCTACCCAAAGTTTGCTTCTCATGCATAAAGCTTCTGCACACATTCTACATGCTGTTGTAAGCAATGCAGTGCAGCGCATACAACCACATGATGCCTCATCTGTACTGTCAGGAACAGTTGACAAAATAAAGGTCAGCAGAGGTCAGCCTCTGCCAAGCGGTACATGCACAGCAAGCCAATGCTAGAGTGCAATTGTATGCAATTTTATCCAGCTGAGGATGCATCACATTCCACCCGCTCACATCTGCTGCATTGTCATCCTTGCCACTGCACTCTGTCTGCAGCAATCTTTTCAGGTCAAGCCAACTTCATGCAAGGACAAGTGCAAAGCGCAACAACTGCAGTTTTAGCACCAAGAAAGCACGAAACGATGACTCTGCATGGCTTCTCTGCAGGCTATTTTGCTGCCCCAGCAGCTCGGCTGTATCCCCTCAGCCACCGCAAGTCTCGCCGCCCCAAGCCCCTGCCCCCCGTCACCCTGGTCTTCTGCGCCATTGACGCCTACCATGATGTCATGGCAGAGAATCACGTGTATGGGCTGATTGCCACACAGAGCTGCCATAACGTGTTCCGGCAGCTGCTCAAAGACAGGAACGGGTATGAGTGTGGAGCTGAGGAGGGGACCTTCCTGGCGGCTTTTGGCAATGGCACAGAGGCTGTGCAGTTCTGCGTTGTGGTAAGTGTGCCTTGGGTTTCTCACTGAAATTTTGTCTATGTTTCCATGCAAAAGTTTGTTGTGCGCGGCAAACATCTCAACCTGACCAATGCTCAGCCATCAGGACAGCAATTGTGACGTAACACAAAACATCTCAATGCTATCATGGCATGCAGGTCAACATGCACCACTCAGTCACTGACATGATCACTCAATCATTCTTATGCTCCCTCCATCGTTGATTTACCCATGATACATTCATCTGTATGCTTGCATTTCATCTCACTGTATCACAGGTCAAACAAATCACTGTGTCTAATGCAGGCACAGGAAGCATTGCTGGACAATACATGGGACAAAGAAGCTGTGGCCTTTGAGCCATGGAAGGCCATCCTGGGTAAGGACGCCACAGTTGCCTTCAAGGGTCCCCGAGTCAAGATGAGCATTGTCCAGGACATCCCTACCTCCATAGGGCCCCATCCTGACACTGGCTGTGCCATGTACCATGGTCCTATGGCTGGCAGGTCAGCGCATGCTGTTGCAGTTGAGCTTTGCATGCTGTTACAGCTGCTCAGTGCAGCAGCGCTGAGCCCGTCTGGTTCTCATTCGCGAACCTAATGTGTGGTACGTCTCATGTGCTCCAGCACGTGTACATCGATGCTGTCCAACACAGCCGTCTGCCTCTTGTGCTTTTCATCATGCACCAACGCCCTTTCATCCTTGCGCATGGTCACAGCCTTCAAAGACTCATCGCGATCTTTGATAGCATCCCCAAGAGTTACCCTGAGCTTGACGTTTACACCAACAGAATCACAGACCTGTGCCCCACACACCAACAGCATCACACAGCTGTGCTCTTGCTGCTGCAGTGCGGCAAAGCTGTGCCACTTTGTGTCTCATGGGGGCCAAATCATTGTGCCTAGTGAGCTGGCAGAACTGGTACTGGCTGATTGGACTGGCAGCGTACCACCTATGCCCTCAGCTGGTCAGAGCTTGTTCCTGACAGCACACAGGGGAGCAGGCAGCAACCACACTGGCAGCAACTGGGACAGCGCCAAGAGCAGCCCAGCCTCTAGCGTTTCAAGGTGACCCAACATGCATTCGTGCTGCCTCAGAGTTGCATGTGCGCTTGCATCGGCTAGCTGTGCATATGCAGGAAGACGATGTTGGTAAGCTTGTGATGCACTCAGTCTTGACAGTGATGTGTTTGCAGAGCAAGTAAGACAGTTTCCAGACATGAATGTCAAGAGTCATGAACAGTTGGCAGATGATGTCAATGTACTCTGTGATCAATTTGGCAGCTGTTTGCTATGCGAATGCGTCCTTTCGTGACGCTTTGCGGGCATGCAGCGCAGCCACTGACTTGGTGTAGCAATTGCAGGGGAAGTGAAGTGGGAGGAGGGGAAGTTGAAAAGCCTAAGCAGCGCACTTCTTCACCTACCACTATCAAGACCAGGATGGGCGGCATGAGGTACCTCTTTGGCAATACCTGCTTGCTGTTGTTCTGCAAGGCACACTCTGTGAAACAGTGACTGAACCAGTGACCTATCTGGGGCCCAGTTTGATTGCTAGGACGCAAAATTACTGCTGCAGCTTGCAAGCAGACACCCTCAGTATGGTCATGCATAATCGCCTTTGTCTGTCCTGCCCCGATCAGCTCCAACACTAGCCTGTTGCCTGATGATGCAGATTGTGTGCTGACCCTAGCGTCACTGTTTGTTGCCATGCTGCTCATGTTATCATGCTCTACATATGCCATCCTCAAAGTCTGTCTGCGCTCCATTGACACAGTGCAATGATGCTAATACCAAACTGCTGTGCAGGGATGAAGGAGTGCCTGTAGTGCCACTGACCAAGGAAGCCATCAAGAGTGCACAGCTGACCTATGAAGGCAGCTTCAAGGACCCAGAGGTGCTCAAGCACTGGAGTGGATCTGGCAACATGAGGTAAGGTTTACAGAAAGCATTTTGCTGCGCTGCTACCTGGTGCTATACTTTATAAGCCGTTGACTACAATCACCAGTTGCTGGGAGCAGTGAGCAGTGTCCAGCATGAAGTCCTCATTCCCCTGATGCCTGCCTTTGTGCTTTCATGGCAGTCAAAACCTCGGAGAATTTTGGTTCTGCGCCGTTGCCAGAACATGTCCTCCAATACTGCAAGCATCTGCATTGTTCTGGCTTGTCATTGTGAATACAGGAGCAGGTCACAGACTGCCTCCTCAATCCACAGTCACCTTGCTGTTTGTGCATGCTGAGTAAGTACTGCAGTATGCAGACTTGTCAAGCTTTAGGAAGGACACATCAGTATGGAGTAAGTACAAGTTGCCTCCACAACGCACAGCTACCCTAGTGTATACCTGTTGTTCAATTGTAGCAGGACACCTGTAACAGATTCAGAACTTTTATGTTGTGCCTAAGCTCTGCGCTGGATGTTGCTGCATCAAAGACAGAAATTTGTTACTTGTGTGCATCTGCATGAACTAGGCATGCTGCAAATCATAAGCTGCTAGTTGGGGACCAACGGATTGAGTGACACTTGGACTTCTGCAGCATGGCCACAATGTCTCAACATCTAACAAATCAATGTTTGCAGACCCAGTGGTGGTGGGATGCCTAGAGTGTCAGAGGACCCCTTCTGCAACTTGGCGGACAAGCCTAGGGCTCCCAAGCATGAGAGGGCGGAAGGGGCTGTCAGGCGGGCCAGCACTAACACTGCAGGGGTGCCCCTCAAGTCTGCTGTGAGAAGGCCAAGTCTTGGGGTAAGCCATCCCTATACCTGCTATTTGCACCTGATGCCCATGCCAACACAGCTCAACACGTACGTGCCCATCGCTCAGCCTGGATATGTCCTGATCATGCTGCTTGTTGAGCTAGCCTGTTATCATTGCTTGAGCAGTATGCCTCAGGCTGTATGGGGCCCTCTGAGCCCCATGTGCACTGTGCAGTGTCCTTGCACTGTCATTCAGTCTACAGTGCAGCTACTGGACTTCAATCACTTCTTGAGGCTTGCCTTTCATGCTTTCTGTTGTGCTGCAGCGATTGACCCCAAGCAGTGCTCTGGCATCAAGCACAGTGTCCTGCAATCCAGTTCACTTCAGTCATTCCCTCGACCCTGACTTCCTCCTATGCAGCCATTGGTCCCCAACAGTGTTCTAGCATCCTGCACGGTGTTCTGGAATCCAGTTCACTTCAGTCGTCCGCTTGGCTTCAACTTGTTCCTAGGTGCTGCAGCCATTGACCCCCAACAGTGCTCCAGCATAGCACATAGTAATCTGGACCCCACAGCACTTTGTTCAGGCAGCTGCAGGGCTGGAACATTGCTGCGACACCATGCACAATGCGCTATCTGGCTTAGTTTACTGGGGATTGCTCTTCAAACAGTTTTCATTTGCTGCAGCCATTGGCCCCAAGCGCTCTAGCGTCGCGCACAGTGTCCTGGAACCCAGTGCACTTCAGCCAGGCAGCTGCAGGCCTGTTGCCAGACGGCTCTGACAGCCCCACAACAGCAGCTGGCTTGACAGGAGCAAGCAGGAGCACTGACAGGGCCAACTCACAAGCTGATTTCGCACCAGGTCAGTGCTTGCTGGTGCTCACCCCGCTCCTGCCCAGCAGGGTCACAGGCATCAGACAGATTGTGCAAGGAGATACTGCACTGTACTTGCATGCAAGCATCACTGACACTCCTGTGTGATCTGGCACACCTCCTGCGCCAACAACTCATGTTAAGCAGCACACAGACAGACATGCCTATCAATACAGGCTCTTGTCAAGCTGCTGATTTGTCATTGCTGCCCAACTCAAGCGTGCCAAGGACAAGGCTCCGCTCAAACAGCAACGTGTACATCAGCCAAAATCTGATCTCCAAGTTTGTGGAAATGCAGACAATCTGGATGTTGATTCCCTGCCTGGCTCAGTGGCACCAACAGACCCCAACAGGGCGGAGTCAACCCATAGGGCCTTGGTGCATGGTGCTTTCATCCGTGCTGCTAGCGTGCACAAGACAGGTACACCACAAGCTGCAACTCAGCCTGCTTTTGCTTGCAGTCCTGACCTTGAATGGCGCTGTTGCTGGCAATCAAAATTTGCAGGGCCTTGTGGTTGGCGCATGTTTCAGCATCACATTTGCAATTGCTCAAGCAGATGCTCAACGGCTCCTGCTGGAAGCATGGCAGGCTGCACCAGTGGACACGTGTTGACAGTTCTGTTTGCATGCATGTTCCACACTAAACCATGTCACCTGGTCATGGTCATGTTCTGACCAAAAGCCACGCTTTCTGTTCCTGCATATGTTGACATTTCTGGCCTTTCGTAATGCAGCTGTCACACCCAACACCTCTATACTGGCGAGGTCCTCTTCCTCAGTGAATGGCAGAGTGGAGGTCATGATGAGTCATCTGCCAGACACAGGGGGACAAGCAGCGGGTGGTGGTACTCCAAAGACCTCGTTCAAGATGCCCAGCAACAAGTCCTCTCTGCCGCATGAGTTGGTGCAGGTAGCGCTAGAACCCTCTTTCTTCACGTTATGTACTTTGAAAAGCAACTTTCAGCCCATGATTTGGTGCAGGCATAGTGCTGTATGTTGGAAATTGCGCATGTGTGTGTGCATGCCATCAGCACTGCGGCAGCAAGTTGTCTACGCAAATTGCTCCCTACGCAGCCATTGGAAGTTCCTGATGCAATTCCAGCTGAGGCTTGCACATTCTGCGTGAAGGCCTCCATGTGCCAAACATTGCAACTTACACTCTGTCACAAATTCACAGCAAGCAATCGACATTGTCTGCAGGACCGTTGGAAGAAGATACCCGGTGTCCAGTTCCACCATCTAGGTCAAATCCAGTTCAGGGATTTCCCAGAGGAGTACACGTTGCTGCAAGTCAACTCAGAGAGGTGAATCTCTGCCAAGCTTCCCTTGTACATCAATATCTTGCGTCTGCTAAGCTTTCAAGCAGTGTCATGCGACTTGTTTCAGGCCAGCCCCAGATTGTCATGTGAGCAGTCAATCATCCACTTGCTGTCCTTCTTGCCTGTGCCATATCGACAAGTGTCGTGCAGAGGTTTCCTTGAAGAGATGCCAGTTGCATGTGTCCTGCAGCGCCCACATGGCACCCACCAAAGCTCCTGTGCAAATCCACCACCACTACAACTCCACACAAAGTCTCAAAGTCTCGATTGGCACAGCCACATGTCTTGACCGAGCTGGTCGCACATGACTTTTACTGAGCTTTGCTGCAGTCTGTGTCTTGTACACTGCGCCAGATTCAGCGACCGAGCGAATTGCACAGCGTCAACAGCTTTAGAGTGAGGTCACATTTGACCAAGCTTTGGTGATGTGTGTTTGTCAAAGGTGGCGGCAAAGGAAGTTGGCAGATCACAGGACTCAGTGTGATCTGTGATCATGACATGATGCAGGCTGGCGAGTCGTGAGTTCCCTGAAGGGCTTCCAACAAAGCGTGCCATACGCACAGCTCCAGCAAGGGGTCACATCTATAGTGTCCAGTTTCACGAAGGGTCTCGTCATGTAGCAGATGCACTGGTCAAGAAGCGAGCACCAAGCAGCCTTGCTGCTTCACCACGAGCAACTGATGGCTAAACGAGTTTAACAGCAAAGTTGGCTGCTCATCCAGCCAGCGTGCAGCAGTATGACAGTCACAAGGACGCCAAAAGTTTCAACAGCTCTTTGTCACAGGTTTCGGCAAAATCTGCCTGAGCAACAGCAACATGAAGCATGGTCACTCATGAAGTGCTCAGAATCATTGCACATGTATGTTCTGGCGTAAGCTATCATGCGGAATGGCTTGCGTTGTAAAATTGTAGCCATGGACAGTGCTGTAACAAATGACGTTGCGATTACAGGCATGTGTGTTGTGCATGGCTGTGGGAGTGCTTTGCACAAAGACGTCAAAATTTGGGGCCTGACTAGCATTGACAGACCTGCAT
This sequence comes from Trebouxia sp. TZW2008, assembly GCA_002118135.1. NCBI lineage: Eukaryota > Viridiplantae > Chlorophyta > Trebouxiophyceae > Trebouxiales > Trebouxiaceae > Trebouxia > Trebouxia sp. TZW2008. The sequence continues at coordinate 115,472 of BDIU01000199.1, forward strand.
AGCATTGACATGGACAGGCAGCAAAACCTTGTCAACTGTATTGCACTGCGGCAGCATCTCATTGCATCTGCATCTTATGCAGGAGCATCTGGAACAAGCGTTGCGGCAAGCAGGTCTCAGCAACATTGTGATTGATATGCATCAGCCAGAGCATTACAAATTTAAAGATGTCCAAGCAGCACAGCACATGTTTCAGCTCACCTTTTCTGAACAGAAGGCATGATCTAAGAGTAGGCTGTATACGTAGCTATAGGTTTGACCAGACAATCACAGCAACATTTTCAGTTGTGATTATCTTGTTGATGATGCTGGTAGTGGTGATGGTCTGCATTTGTGAAAAGGGCAGGTCACCTGGAGGGTGTGGACCTGGAGGAAGGCCGATTGGCCTACCACATCATCACGACTTGCATTGGTGCAGTAGCAGATGCTGAGTGCTAACAGCTGTAGACTGTCAAGCGGGCTTTGATGCAGATATATCAGCATGTGTGCTCATGCTTTTTGACAGTCATGACCAGCTTCATACAGTGACATGTATAGGCAAGCCGAAAGTTGCCAGCAACACTGTAATCACGTGCAATCCAGTCTGACAGATATAATCAACTTTATATGTAATATATCAGCATGACCGCAGCGTGGTTGGTTTAGTGGTAGAATAGTACCCTGCCACGGTACAGACCCGGGTTCGATTCCCGGATCACGCAGATCAAACTTTTTCCCCGGGTCGAAATCTATTCTTGCCTGTCTATGTAACTGCCACAATTGTGTTCACATCCTTTGCCAATCCCAACTCGTTGTGTACAGAGAAACTGCCGAGCCCTGAGCTGAAGATGTGGAAAATAGGGCAGTAAAGTAATTTGCGACTTGCTTGTGACAGTCAATGTCTTTGATAGTTTCAGCTGCTGCAGCGCTCATGTTCTGCACAGTAGCAGTTTGCTGGTCACTGTGCGGCTGTTGATGCGCATTTCTGCACAAATGTCCGCTTGTAGCTGTGCAGGACACCATTGATAGAATGCTTTGCGAAGCATGCCATTTGAGGCTGCACTGCATGTCTGTAGTAGGAACGGTGACTGAATTGGACATGTCACTCACATGAAGCTATGAAGGTGTTAAGGCCAACTCAGTGCAAAGCACTCAGGTGTCCTTGACTCGAATGACGCTGTAGCAACGGCTAGATGTGCCGCAGCACTGAATCTGCTGCATCACAATCGCCTGTGTGCTCCAGTCTGCAATCGCGCAGCATGTCCAAGGCCGTAGGAGCTTTTGACGCAGGCCAGAGATCGTAGAAAGATCTCCTTGGACTTTGTAGCGGTAAGCAGCTCAGCTTTGCCAAAGGAAGCGGTGCGCTTACGCTACAAATCTGCGTTTGCGCATGTGCTGCAGCTTGTAGGACGTGAAAGCGTGTTGTCACTTACTTGCTCTGCATTGACCTGCCCGTTGCCCATGCTGAGCATGTTTTGCGCAGGGCAGGCGGCCAACGTTGTCAATACTCTGCGGCGAAGTGACACCTGAATCATTACATAGCCTGCCAAATGGACGGTCGGACATCGCGTCTGCAGCGGTCTTCATACCAGCATGCGTACAACCCAGATACTGAAAGGCTACCGCCTTCAAATTCGAGCAGCGGATGCAGCACACCTACAAGCTACGCCAGCAACGGCATTCATATTGGAACCAGATCGCAGATGCCACCAGACGTGCAGAGTCCCGTGCATGTCGTCAACCAGATCAGAGACGCTCATAAGCAAATGCTGGCTCTGAGTCGCAACAACTTCGCTACACCTCCCCAGGACACAGACCTGTACCCAGCCTCTCCTGCTCAAGACAGCTGGCAGCAAAATGGCAACTTGCATCATGGTCAGCATGCCTTGGACAGAATCACTGAAGACGGTGTCAGGTATCAGTTAGACACCCCTCACAGCAGTCAGCAGCCGCTTGACAGACTGCATGAGTTGCAAGAGGAAAACGCTCGCCTCTCAAAGCAGCTGGCTTCCCTCAGCAGTGACGTGGAGTATCACCAGCATGAGCATTTCAAATCGCATCAAGAACAGCAGCTCAGGTACGATGACCTGAAGCAGCACGCATCCAACCTGCAGGATCAGTTGCATGACAGCCAGAACAGCGCAGGCAAGCTGCTCAGCACTAACAAGCAGCTTGAGGCTGACCTCAAGCGGCACAAAACCTGGCTTGACTCTGCTCAGCAGACCTCTGGCCACTACCGCCACCTGTTCAAACAGGAAGAGCATGAGAAATCCCAGCTTGCTCAGCAGCTACATGACACACAGGCCCAGTTGGCTGAATCATGGCGTGACAGCAGCCACATGAAAGAGCTTGCAGCAGAACTGCAGGGGCAGACAGCAGCTGCTGCCAGTCATCAAGCCAAGTCACAGGAGCTCAGCGAAGCCAATGCTAGGCTAGAGCACTCTCGCAAGGACCACGAGCAAGCCAACAAGGAGCTGATCGAGTCCAAACGGCAGCTTGAGGAGACGTCCAAGGATCTCAGCTTTCAGTTGGAAGGCCTCAGAACAGCCCTTGCTGATGCATATCAGGACCTTGACAACGCTCAAAGCTCTCATGAGCAGCAGCTTTCAGAGCAAGCCGATGCGCACAGCCAGGCAACAGGGCGTCAGTCTGGTACAGTAAGCCAGCTCGAGACTCAGCTGCAGCAGCTCAAGCGCGAGCTTGCTCAGGCACTTGAGCAGAACAGGCAGGCTGAAGAAGCGCTTCATGCACAGCGCTCCCAGCATGACTCAAGTTCTGCGGCTCACATGTGTGAGCTTACCGCACTACAGGATCAGCTCAGGCAAAGTCAGGATGCTCTGAAAGCTCAGAGCAGTCAGCATGACTCAGCAGCATCTGCTCAAGCAGCTGAGAGCAGCAAAGCAAGTGAGCATCTCGGACAGGCTCAGGCTCAGTTGCAAGCTCAGCGCTGCCAGCATGAGTCTGAGTTGGCCAGTCAGACAGCTGAACTCAACAACACCTTTGAGCAGCTCAGACATGCTCAGGCTGCTTTAGATGCTCAGCGCACTCAGCACGAGTCAGCAGCATCCAAATCTGCAGTTGAACTCAGAAACACTACTGAGCAACTCAGACAGGCTGAGGCTGCTTTGGACGCTCAGCGCACACAGCATGAGTCAAACGCCAGCACAGCAGCAGCTGAACATCATGCAACTGCTGCAGAGCTCAGCAACCATGCTGCCATGCTCAAACAGCAGCTGCAACAAAAGCAACACCAGTTGCTGCAGATCCAAAGTGAGCTAGACGCTCAGCAGGCAGCACAGCAGGCAGCTCAGCATGACACTGCTCTTGCTGACATGCGCAGCTCCAACCAGCGCTTAGCAGATGAGGTGTCCAGACTCAGAATGCGGCTGGAGCAGATGCAACAGGAGCTGGCTGATGCTCACAGACATGCTGAGAGAAAAGCTGAGCTGGAGGCGCAACTACACACAGAGAATTGCCAGCTGGAGGGTGAGAGCTCTTATCCTTATTGCCATAAAGAAAACATAACTGCTGATGATTTATGTCAGTTGCCTGATTGTGCAGCAGGCAACTCACAGAATAGCAGTCAGTGCCGGTATGCTTTCGTCTGCGTGCATGTTGTCAATTTCAGCCTGCTGTCAATTATTTTGTGGCCATTGCGCAATGTTTGGACAATCATATCAGCACGGCATCCGTATTCATAGACACTTTAGCTGCGCCTTCAATCACATTGTCTGCAGAACTCATTGCTTTCGCCAGCACCAATTGACACAATGTGCTGATTTTGCTCACAGTGTTTTGTACTGTCTTGCGTGATGTGACTGTAATGCATCTGTGCTTTCAAGCCAGCCAAGCTCTTACATATGCTGCTGCACCCTCCCAGCGTGAGTTGCAGCTGCTGTCCTAATTTCATTCTCCTTGTACCGCATCATGACGCATGCCTCTTCCAGCAAGAACTGATGCAAACAAGTGCGACTGTGTTGCAGATGAGATTGTGGCCTTGCAGCAGCAGGGCCAGCAGGCTGAGCAGGCACAGGAGCAGCTGCAGCTGTCGCAGGCACAATTGGAGGCGCTGCAGGCTGACATTGCAGGCTTGCAAGAGGAGTGCATGGCTAAGGGGGCACAGGTAGAGGCTATCAGTCTGCTCTCTGCCACTAGTCTGTACAGTCTGCATGTGCATGCATGCTGGTATGATGAGTTTTGCATACATCATCGTCTTGAGCTTGTCAGTATGCATGACGCATTTCACAGCTGTGATTTGCTGTCTCCTAATGTCAGGTGCTGTTTGCTCAGCTCTCTTGCAATTGACACGTGCTGATGTCAAGCATGTCTAAGCCTCAGCGTGCCTGTTTGCGCTTTGCTGCACTTTAGTTGTGCTCTTTGAGACAGTTGTCCATCATACGTGCTGATACTCCTGCAGGTCAGGCAGCTGCTGAAGCTGCAGGAGCAGTTTGAAACTTCAGAGGCAGCCCGCCAAGCTCAGCACGTCGGCAACGCTGGCATCATCGCAGACCTGACAGCCAGCAACAGCAGGCTGGAGGCACAGCTGTCTTCCCTCACCACGCAACTTGACAAGGCACAGAGCAAGAAACACTTGGCAGAGGAGTCAACTGCAGCGCAGCATGCACAGCAGGCAGCCGCAGATGCTGCTCACACTGAGAAAATTACCAACCTGACTGCTGCCAACAGCAAGCTGATGGAACAGGTGGCAGATTTGAACGCACGGCTCCAGCAGGCACAGGGTGACGCTTCACATGTCAGCTCAGCACAGCGTGCACATTCAAATCACAGCGATGAGGCTGAGATGCAGCTGCGTCATCAGGTTCAGAGCTTGACACAGCAGTTGGAGCAGGCTCAGCATGTTTTGAAGTCAGATCAAGCAGCTGGTGCACCACAGCATGCACAGCAGGCAGCAGGCGATGCTCAGGAGGCTGCTGAAATCAAAGCACTCAACACCAAGTTGCAAGAGGAGGTCAGTGAGCTGAAGAAAGAGCTTGGGAATGCTCAGCAAGCTCAGAGTAGTGGATGGACTCACTACTCACAGCAAGCTCTTTCACCCAGAGACATTGATAGCCGTGTTGACCATGCTCAACTGCAGCAGGAGGTTGCTGATTTGAATGCACAGCTCAGGCAAGCTCACTCACAGCTGCAGCAGGCACAAGAGGCTCAGCATGCACAGCAGGCCACTACTTCAAGCGCTGCTGAGCCTGCTGTTCCGCCAGCACAGCAGCTGCAAGAGGTTCAGTCACAGCTGAGCCAGGTTCAAGAGTCAGCAGCAGCGCAGCATGCACAGCATGAGGCTGAGACAACAGGCGACATCACTGACTTGACTGAGACCAACAGTCAGCTGATGCAACAAGTGGCAGAGCTTCAAGGGCAGGCAGGCAAATCACAGCGTGAAGCACAGCACATGCGAGAGCTGGTCAAAGCACAGCATGCAAAGCGTGAGGAGCATGCTTCGTCCCTGCAGACAGAGCTCCACAAGCTCCAGGAAGAGTGTGCTGCCAAGGACATTCAGGTCAGTGCAGATCACGCATATTGTTTGCACTACAACAACACAACTCGATAGTGCAGCTGGGCTACATGCCATGCTTGCTATGTTCTGGTGTGTGCATCAGCGCTTTGTAACAGCAGCTCATGACAGGCTTTTCACATTGTACTTTCATAAGCTCTTGGTGTTGGCCAACCTTCAAACTAAGCCCAGGTGAAGCTGGCACTGTTAGGCGGCATGTCATGCTGATTGTGCTCTTCTTCCTCTTCTAGACCGCCACTAGGCAGCATTGCAACTTGTTCTTTTTCTCCCAGGAGTGCCTGGCAGGGCAGTGCTTGGTCATTCCCTCACCTCCTCTTCTTGGCTGCTGCAGGTTCAGGAGCTGACAGCACATCTGGACCAGCCTGAAGCATCAGCCTTATCCCAGCGTGCACAGCGTGCCGCCGCAGATCAAGCCAAGGCCGCTCACCTGACCACTGTCAACAACCAGCTCAATCAAGATGTGGCCAGCTTGGATCTGCAGCTGGAACAGACACAGCAGGAACTGCAGGCCTCTCATGCTGAGCTGGAGGAGATGTCACAGTCCCTGGCAGCCCAGCATGCACAGCATGCTGAGCACAGCGCGCAGCAGGCTCAGCATGCTAAGGAGGAGCTTCAGAGTGCACAGAGCAGAGTTGAGCAGCTGCAGGCAGAAAGCACTGCTACAAAGCTACAGGTGAGTTGTTTTTGAGCCATGTGCTTTGCTTGTGCTGTTTCATGTCCAGAGCATACCGCTCTTGCACTGAAGCTGATTGAGCTAACGTGGATCAACAGCTGATTCTGACATCATTCAGGCTTCTCCTGTTTTGTCTCTGCTGCTGCATCTGCATGCCCTCGGCTACCAGCTATGTCTTCAGTCGCCAAGCACCACAGCATAGGAATTTTTCTGGGATTGAAGACTGTCTGTTTGTTATGAGCTTCCCTTGCATTCCTGCTCACTGCCAATCTCAGCCCTTGCGGCTCTGTATCTCAACCACTGCATGCCTCGCTGAGCATTTCTCATGTGCTGTGCTGACAAAGTGTTGTCACTGATGAGTGAGTGTTACTGTCTGTGCTGCAGGTGCAGCAGCTGCTGACTCAAGTGGAGCAGCTGAATGATGACAACGAGATGTCTGATAAGCAGGTGACATCTTCACACAACAAAATTTGGGCTTCAATGTAGTTGATGTGCATGTCCAGAATAAACATCCCAAAGCACATGCACCTAGCGGGCATGGAGCAACTTTTCTGGCATGTTTTGTATGCATAGCATGATACACACGTGCTTTGCAAGCTGCAACAGGGTTTGACTAGCTGTGTGAGCTCGCCTGCCGGAAGGTATGCCAGCTTAACTTTTGCAGAAAAGTGTGCACTGGGCTTTGATGTGATGAGGAGCTGCTTAGAGAACTATGATCCAATCAGCATGTGGCATATCCATATAGTTGATACACGTGCTGCCTGCAGATTCAGAGCATGAGACTTCAAATGGACAGGCTGACAGGTGACAGGGAGCGCAAAGAAGCTCAGGTATGTATCTGCTTCAAAATGATCACCCTTTTGCTGATTCTCATCCTAAATTCTTGCAAACTGGCCATGCATGCAGCAGTACCAAGGTGATAGCTGTCGGTGTCCACAATACCGCTGGTGTGTTCACGTTGCATCAATCCCTGCAGCCTGATGATGACTTCGTTCGTGCGATCAGATGAGTGTACTTATGTGTATCCAGCCTCACCCATTGCTATTGTGCCAGCCATCTCATCAAATGATGCTGCATGCTTGTGTGCAGGTGCAGCAGCTGTCAGGGCAGTTGGAGGCGCTGCAGCAGGAGGCGCACCGCGTGACGGCCAGCCACCAGGACCTGGAGCACCAAAACCGCCTCCTGCAAGAAGACTGCGCCCAGCTGCAGGTACAATTATCAGCCTTTACTACGCCTGCAGCAGTGGTCATCCTGCAGTGCTGTATCTAGTGTCTGCATCAGCAATCACACAAGAGAAAAGTGCACAACTATGGGTATGCCTGACCAAACAGCTTTGATGAACCTTGATTAGCAGAATGACTTAGTTGCTACATGTTTCCAAGGCAGAGTTCTGACACAGTGCAATGAACTGCAGACATACATTTCAACACTGGACGAAGATTTGGGCAGAGCTCAAGCCCGCTTGGACGGCATCCTGTCAGCCGACGGAGGATCTGCCACCAAGCAGAACGAGCTGCTCAAGGCGGCTGCTAAGCAGGTGGGCCATTTGTGGCCAGTCATCTGCTGTCTCAAGCCTTGTGCGCCCACGCATCTGTTGGTTCATGCCTTGTGCTGCCATTCATCTGTTGTTTCAGGCTTTAGGCTTCTGCTCATCTGTCATTGGAGTTTGTGCCGCTGCTCATCTTGGGTTCCAAGATTGTCTATGACACCAGACCACTCAACAGCATTGCATCAGGCACACTGTCAGTGCAAGTTGGTGACACCAATTACATCTATATCCTGAACAAGCATGCACCCTCTCTGGCAAGGTCGTCAGGCCACAACACAGGACCGTCATATCATGGCTGGTTCACTTTTGGATTCATGTCCTGGCTACAGAAGTTCCCTTTTAAGGAATCTGATAACGGGACATTCATGATGTAAGGACAAGGCAACTGGCAGCCAATCACTGCATTCTGACTGTAGTGATACCTCTGAGCAAGGACAGCTTTCTTTAGTTAACGAAGCAGTCATGACAAAGGGAAATCTTTTTATAGTGTTTCCTGTTTCCATGCAGGTGATTGATATTCAAGCCAGGGAGGCGAAGCGTAGCAAGATGCCCAGGATCCTCAAGCGCTTTGGCACGCGCAAGAAGGACAAGTGAGCGTGCTTCACAGTCCTCCCTCACTCTTGTTTGTATGGTTGCCTCAGCTTGGCCTCCATATGTGCAACTCATTCCGACTGCTTTGGTTGGAGCTATAAGCAGGCTCTTGCATTCTTCTCTTGTCACAAAGGCTCGGCTGGTCTTTGCTAGCTGAAGCTTCACAACAATTTGCTTTTGCTGTTGTGCACACCTGTCATGTTGCTTGTGTCTATAGGCTCAGAAAAGCTGGTACATACTGCTGAATGGTGTCTGTGTTGGCTGTTTCTACTCACAAAGGCTCCCATTATGGTGGTAAATGACTCTCTGTTTCTTTCTTGTTGCAAGATTGTCTTGATCAATTGTCTGATTGTCTTGACTGGTTCAGGGCTGCTGCTGTGGTTGAGGAGCCCCCCATGCCAGAGCCCACCCCCCAGATGCACCCCACCAGCCCCAGGGCCACCATGCACTTCAGCCCCCACCCCTCAGGAGTCAGCCGCACTGTGTCTGGCCTTTCTGACCCTTCAGCTTCTACCAGGGTTGTCGGACACCCCGAGGGAACTCCGGGGGCAACTGCCCTTGGAGCTAATGCCACTATCCGGGCTGGGGCCGGTGCCCTTGGGGCTGAGGGCTTGTCTGGGCCCTTGACCCCTGAGGAGGTGGCCCCAGTGGCCCCTTCAGGACCTTCAGGGGGATCTGTCGACCACCACTATGAGCGCCTGCAGAAGGAGAACAGCAACCTGTCTCAGCAGTGAGCATTCTCCTGCTGAGCGCTGGCACTGTTTTCACTCCCTGAGTTTAGGGTACCACTGGCTGTAGCTGACATGGTTTGTACTCTTGCTGGCCTGTTTCACTCTGAACAATGGCAGCAGCACAGCAGCAAGAAAGTGTGGCATCCATGTTGTGGGGTGTTGGTGTGATAAGCGACAGATTTCAGCCACTCTTTCCTATGTGCAGGTCTGTCTGTTGTTTGTGTTCATGATGTCCCTTGACGCTCATTGAAGGGTTTGCTTGAGGTATGCAGGACAGAGGTTGATGTCCAACAGTGTCTGCAGGCTGGCTCAGGCCAACAAGGCAATGTTTTGGGTGCCTGCCAACAAGCACATGCTTCAGCTGTCTTGCAGTCCTGGATGTCTCTTACAGTCACATTGCTGGGTTTGCCCTCAGCATTTGTGACATGTGTGCCATCTGCAGCAAGTCAACTGACGTCTGTTCGTGTATGCAGACTGGCTCAGGCCAACAAGGACATGGCAGAGCTGAATAGCAGGCTAGTGGATGCTGCCTTTGGCAATGCCTTTGGCCCCAGCGCAGCCCCCACCCTCAGCCCCACCCGCTCTGGCATTGACCGCTACGACAAGGCAAGCAGCCATCAGCTAGACAGGGAGAGCAGCAATCCAGCAGCTTCCAGCAGTGATGACCGCACCAGTCTGACTGGGCTGCCCCCTGGGGTGCCCCTTGACCCCTTCTATGATGAGTAATCACCTCACAGGAATAGGGAGCCTGAGGATGGATGATTTGGGAATGTACAAACAAACTTGGGTCTCTCTCAGCCCCTTTGGTGATGAATGCCCCACCACAGAGCACTGATGTTCAAACATGAGAATCACCCTTTAACGCTTTAGGCTGTTGAATAGATGGATGCTATATTTCTGCTGTGGCTAAGCTTGAACCAGCAGCAAACAGTGTCCTCCAGCAGGCGGTGGGAGCATGAGGACTGACAATTGGGCATGTCCTGACACGCTTGGACCTTAAGGTGCAAAGTTGTGCACCACAGATTGGCAACACAATGACCGCTTGCCATATCTGCAAGACATACTACACCATGGCAAAATGTTTGTCGTCATGTTTCTTTGAGGTTTGAAGATTTCTGTGATTTGGCTAGCTGGTACTGGCGTTCACACAAAGAGCGCGTGATCAAGATGGCATTGTCTGACGGTGTACATATCCAGATCAGTTTGCTATGTGCAGTCTTCAGCTTTTGAATAAAGCAGCTTGTGTTGTCTAGCAAAATGTGTAGTATCATGCTTTTCATGTTTTGACAATAAGCTCTATCTGCTTCGTGCTTATACTGCAGAAGGTCCCGGAATTGTTTTGACCTGGCAATTTATGCATACTGCATGAATTGTTTATGTTATTGATAAGGTATGCACAATGACATTTTCCATTGAAGCATGGGGTGCCTGCTGGCAAAACTGAATCTGATAGCTGGCTGCTGTGCATCCAACTTTGTGATTACATGCACAATCGATGTAGCAGTGGACAAGTCTGAATACTGCAGCAAAGACGAGATGCCTGCCAATATGCATGCGTGTTGCTTTGCATTCACTCATGTCTGTATGGCTATTTCACATGGTGAAAGCTACTAGTATGAAGCGCGGTTCACCAGTGAGACCACTGCCTGACCTTGCTCTGCTTGTGTTCCAGATACGCTGCATTTGCAACCTTTGACCTTTGTTGCAGTCGAAGGTGTGACGTCCGAATGACCTTCGAGAAAGTCCAGATCTCCTTGATGATATCATTGACAATATGTTGTTCATGAAAAGCGTTCATTCATTGACATGGTGTGACCTGATAAGACTGTACATATGTGCTTCTGTTGGATTGAGTCACAAAGGTTTGCAGACCAGCGGATTTCAGCTGGAAACTTGCAAATGATAGACGAACAGGTGATAAGCAGGGACGCAAACCTAAACTGATAAATTGGCAAAAGTAGAGAACGAGTATAGCAGCATATCAAGCCAGGCCGTCACGCACCAGGCTTGTCACTAAACACATCACCATCAGCCAGGAAAGCAGCAATCATGTCAGGCTCCAACTCTTCTGTTGGAGGCACATCAGACATTGCCAGATCAAGCAAGCCAGAGGTTGTGAGAACCTCCTTGCGCTTCAAAGTGGCTGTGCTATGGTCATGCTGCAAACCATCAGCACTTATACCCTTCGAGAAGCTTGAATGCTCCCTTTGCAGTGCTGCATGACGCTCCAGCATATCTGTGTCTGGCGTGTCAGGTGTGCCAATGCTATCTTGCGCTTTGAGGGGTTTCTGTAGCTCTGACAGTACATGACCCTTATATATGACTTGGCCCAGACCAGCGTGTGGGATTTGCATTGGCACAGAGCAATCTTGAGGCCCCTCGCTGCTTCTGGGAAGCTGATATTCAGCGTCTTGGGAGGTCACCACAGGGAATGTATGATCGCCAATGCTTGCGGCTGCTGCTGCACTGATGACTCCATAAGGAGCTTGAGACTGGCAGCTTGAGGGAACTGTGACAGCAGTCGTGGCGGGAATGAGGCCAGCAAGGGATGCTGAACCTGGAGATTTTTGGCGGGAAGGATCCAAATTGGGGCTAGGAGCTGACGGCAGGCCAGCACTTGGACTGCGTGACTTTGTGCTCATGTGCTGACTGGCTAAGGTGGAAAGCGGCTGGAATGCGCTGTTCTGCTGAGAGGAATGAGTCATGAGGCGATCTGACCCACCACGCTGCTGGTCTGAAGGCAGGCCGTGTGTGAGGATGAGACTGGTGTCCTGTAGCATTGGAGAGCTGCCAGGAAGCTGATGGATGAGGTCTGGGGCCTCAGGACTGTACTGCCTGTCAGCAGCTTCTGGCTGACTGCTACTTGGCGCTGGACCTTGTGCAGGTAGCTGTGCAGAAGCTGGAACGCTTTGTGCAACGCCCAGGCGAGCTGCGATGTGATTTACAATCTGTCTGGCTGCAGGGGCAGGTTGAAGCCCAGCCTGGGGCTTTGCCTGGTTTGGCCCTGAAAGCGTGCTGACGGGGATTGGCGCTCCCTTAGTGATGACCTTCCTGGCGCATTCACAGCGCCAGATCATCAAATCTAGGGCCTCAACCCTCTGCTTGACACGGCGGGAAGCGCTGCTGTCAGCACCAGACGCACACAAAGGGCGGCTGGATTTGATGCCTTTCCCGCCTTGCGAGCAGTAGATCTTGACTCTGGTTCCCGCCAAATGCGGCGCCCTTCTGGACGTCAAAGCAATGACTCTATCTATGTGTGGATTGGCTGCAGACCCTGACTGCACTGACGGCGGAACCCTGGGCGCCACAGCTGCGGGCAGACCGGCTGTGGCTGGCTCTGAGGCTGCTGAGAGGGCAAGGCCTGCCGCAGCTGGGGCTGGTGGCGCAGCTGTGGCCTGTGGTGAGCTGGGGTCTGGGGTGAGGAAACTGGCAGGTGAGGTGATAGCGTGACGCAGGACAGGCAGCAGGGAGGGTTGTGCTTTTGGCGCTGTCACTTTTTGAATGCCTGTGTTGCGCCTGCTGATCCCTAATCTGGACTTCTGCTTCTCCAGTCCTCTGTCCTGCAGCAATGTAATGAAAGGTGTGGTCAGGTTGACAAGTGTGATTGCGCCTGATGAGACAATTTGTGACATCAACTTGCAATAGCCCATTAATGAGTGTGCCAGCATGCTTCAATGAATTTCTCTTGCCACAGCAACTCTCACAGCATTGTTGAGTGACAACTAAGACAACCTACAGTAGAACAGCAACACACTGCAGGCCTTCCTTGACAGTATGCACGACGATGTTGTGACTTTGCTGGGCAGATCAAAGCCAAAATTCCTTAAGCCTGCAACAAAGTCATGCAGACTGGCGTTAGCAAACATTCTGAGGGGAAGGTACAATAACTTCTCTTTGTCAGGACGCTTGATGTAATGACATTCTCAATGCAAGGACAGTGCAATTGGTCACCAATCATTGCATTCTGACTGCAGTGGCACCTCTGAGTAAAGACAGCTTGATATGAATATGAGGACAACCTTTTTGGGAAATAGCAGTTGTCACAAGGAGAAGTCACTTTACCTGTGCCAGGCGACGGGAGCTGGGCTGCCGTCTGACCCTAGGGTGGGAGTCCAGCCTGGAGGTAGACCTCTTGGGGCGGGGGTGGGTGTGAGGGGGGTCGCCAGTGGTGGACAGGCCAGGGGGCAGCAGCCACTTCATAGGCTGCTCAGTTAAGCTCACATCCTCCCTTTCATCTGCAAAGCCAACTTAGCATTCGTATGACTACCTCAAAGTCGCTGGATTGCTGTTTTAGCTCTGGAAGATTTAAACAAGCTGCATGTTCTGATTACTTTCCTCAGCAGGACTGTGCGTCTTGTGAAGTGCGATATGGCATCTGAATCTTTTTGTTCGTGTAACAAGCACAGCTTGCAACGCATGGATGCTTCAAGGCAAGATGAGCGGACAGAGTCCATGTATCTGAAATCAGACAGGATGCATGTGCACATACCCAGCTGGATCATTGCAGCTGTCTGACATGCCTTTGATGCATGCATACCAAAAAGTGTTATCAGCCGCTTTGACCAGCCTGCTGTATGGCCTACAGGAACAGGCCGAGGCATACCTGTAACCTAACTCGTGTTTGCGCGGGCACAAGTGTCAATCAACAACCAAAATGCTGGACTAGTGCTACAAGTAGACAGTGTGTCCTGTTGGTGCATGCATGCAGTCCAGTGAACTTACTGTCATCATAGACAACTTCATACAGGTCCTCTTCTTCGTTGTAGACAGCTACCTCTCCTAGGTAGAACTTATGATCATCTCGCCAATAGACCCCCACCCGCCACCCCACCACTCCCTGACCCTCAGGCACCCCCTCCCCTACAGCATCACAGCACTCCTGAGAAGATGCCTTTGATGCATGAGGAGAAGTTGGCGATAAAACACGGCATCCTTTGCAGCACTGAGCAATTGCTGAGGAGATAACGGAGATACAGTAACTTCTCTTTGTAAGGACACTCAATGTAAGGACATTCTTGATGTAAAGACAGTGCAGTTGGAAACCCATGCCTGTGTTCCGACTGCAATGGCACCTCTCACCATGTGCTGTCAAAGCAGCTTGCAGGAGAAGAAGAGCAGTTTACCCAGCAGGCAGAAAACACTGGATTTCACCTTGCTGCAAGCCAGCTGTCCCATAGGCGCTGCGGACGCTGTGTCAAGGCATGTTGTATTTGTGGGATGCACTGTAGAACCAGCTGCAGAGGAAGAAGAACATCCATGCAACAAGGCAAAAGAAGAAGACTATCGACAATAACACAAACAACACCACAACTACAACAACAACACAAACTACTACCACAACATGATTATCACATTATGCACTGTGACAGACGTCTTGGGTGTGAATGGCCTAAGACAGAAGAAGGACTTCCGCATTGGTTAGTGTCTGCAGACACTCCTTTAGTGAAAATATACCAGACAGAAGAAGGGCGGAACCAACCTGGTCGCAAGCCAGCTGTCCCAGAGATGCTACATGTTGGGCTGTGCCATTGCACATGCTCCTTGCCGAGCTTCAGCCATTCATCTTCACCATCCTCATACAGCACATGATGCAGCCCTTGGCGGGAATTCCAGCTCAGCACCTCGCCCTTGACCCACACTTCTTCTGCCTGTGAGTAGATTGACAGGCCCCAGCCCACAGCTGTGGCGGCCTGTGGCACAGCTGTGGCCACTGCTGGCTGCCTGGAAGACGCTGATGTGCCATTGGGGACAGTGCTACGAGCACTGCCTTCAAGGACTAGGGTTTGGGTGGGGGTTGCAGAGGGGGGTAGGGGGGCTGAAGGGGGGTTGGGGTCAGTGGCATCTAGCTGCTGCATGACGCTTCTCATGCGGCCGTTGTAGTGCTTGGATGTCAGCCCACGGGGTGTTAGCCATCTACACATACAGCACAATCAACATGTTGAGACACTGCACTGTTGCTGCTGTGTTGATATGGGAAAGTCAGTTTACCTGTGATTAGTATAACAAGTGAACTATGAGCTAAAGAAAAGTGATAAGGATGTGAGCGCTGACAATGCAACTTTGAGAATTGTCAATGAACGCACATACAGCTCAATCATGCTGCAAAGCGTAAGATGACACATGTGATACGCATAATGCTGTAGGGGGAGAGGCCTTGAATGCAGGGTGACAGCACAACGCAACAAGTGTGATGAGTTACAGGAAGCTTAACACATTGAGTCAGAAGTCGGGAACCAAATGCTTGTAGCATGCTGTGCATGAGCGCAACTACATAGATGGGCATGAAGTTGCTTGCAAAATATAGACACACAGTCTCACTACAACTGACCTGAAGCGCTCTTTGGTCAAGCTGATCCACTCCTCTTGCCCATCATCATAGCACACTTTGGAGCGCTTATGATATGCGTCAAAGCCAGCTAGTTGTCCCTGCACGCCAATCAGAGGGCCCTCAGTTTTGCATCGCCAGCTTACAGTCACTTCTCGTTGTGAGGACACTTGTTGTAAGGACACTCTGTGTAAGGACACTCGGTTTAAGGACACTTAGGTATAAGGAGACTTGGTGCAAGGACACCTGGTGTAAGGACACTCGGTGTTAGGAGACGCGGTGTAAGGACACTTGGTGTAAGGACACTCGGTGTAAGGAGTCTCGGTGTAAGGACACTCGGTGTAAGGACACTCGATGTAAGGACACTTGGTGTAAGGACGCTTGGTGTTGGAATACTCAGTGTATGGACATGCTTGATGTAAGGACACTACACTTGCTTACCAATCACTACATTTTGCCTGCCGTGGCGCCTCTGGGTCAGGACAATTCGATGTAAGGACAAGTTTCTTGGGCACCAAAGCAGTTGTCCAAAGAGGAGTTGCTGTCTGCTATACCTTGTAGTAGGTTTGATCATCTTCCCAAAAGATGCCAACACGAGCACCAATGATGGAGTCGCCAGCACCAGGCTCATCAAGGATCCCCCGCCCCTCACCCCCCCTCAAGTGCCCCCCCTTGCGGCCTCCTTTGCACTCTCCAGCTAGCTGTGTCCAGTCTTGAGATCGACCCTGTGATGAAGACAGCTTGTATTGATCAGATGCACCACAGGTCACAACATGACAATGGAATCAAGGATCCCCCGCCCCTCAACCCCCTCAGGTAGCCCCCCATGCAGCCTCCTTTGCACTCCCCAGCTAGCTGCGTCCAGTCTTGGGACCAGCCCTGTGAATGGGACAGCTTGTATTGGTTGGATGCACAACCGAATGCAATGTGACGATGAAAACATGGATGCGTCAAGAAACCCTGCCCCTCGACCCCCCTCAGGTGGGCCCCCTTGCAAACCCCTTTGCACTCCCCAGCTAGCTGTGTCTAGTCCTATGACCTGCGATGTATGCATTAATCGTGATTCAGAATCTTCAAAACTGCAGAAAACATTGATGCTTATGCATGTTTCACTGTGTATGCTTTCCTCCCATTGTATGAATTTCAGTCTGCAGTGCCCTGAAGCGTAGCAAGCGCTCAGTGATGTACTTGTGTACAATCGAGCAGACAGACAAAGGCAGACAAACCCAAGCAGCAACATAAGAAAAGACGGGAACATTCTCCCGGGAAATCATAAAAAGCCGTCTCTGGAAAAGCTCCTCCCGAAACAATAAACAGGGATGCGTCCTGATGCAGCCAGACAGTCTGTAAAGATGACAGGAAGAACTCACTTTGCGCAGCGTTGAGGTGCGTCGGCTCTGAGACTTGGCATGACTAGGCACATAATCCTGGCTCTGCTCTTCCTCTTCTTGCATTGAGCCAGATTCACCTGAACATGCATTCGAGATTGCTTGCAAATTTACGGCACATAACGCAGCATAAAGCCTGCATGTATACAGCGTGGACAAATGTCCCTGCAGATTGGACTTGCGCACATGCAGAAAGAGTTGCACAAATGCAGAAAACGTAGTATACAGTACACGGTACCCCTCCGGGGTATAAGGGTATAGGGGTAGAAGCTTTGGAAAGTTGCACGTGCAGCAAAGATGCAACAATGGTCTGAAACAAACTAGTGCAGCGTCGAAGGGGAGCACCAACAACGCTGAAGCAGCTGGGCTTATGTACCATGTACAGACAGTGTGCAGCTGCATGCAGAACGCCTTGCACAGTCAATTGCTCCAGTACTTACTTAGTTGGGCCTCCTCAACATGTCTAGCACACGTGCAATGAAGATTGGTCATATGCAATGACATATGCTCACACCTTGTTCCATTCTGCCATCGGCTTTGCAGCGCAGAAAATCACTGAAGGCAGAAATGATCCAGGCGTGAGCATCTGTCATTCAACATGAACAAGCACTCATTCATTTCACGTGTGCTAGACAGGCTCAGGGAGGCTCAGCTAAGTAGGTACTGAAGCAATCAACTGTCTCCAACCAGTTCGCCAACATGAGCAATCACTCTACATCATACCAACTACATGTGCATTGATTGAAATGATCAACAGGTATGGCCACAGCTGTGCAAAGGCTTGTTATGCTGGCTGTCCTGAATCATCAACAAAAGCGCAAGTGGGCTCACCTGCGCAGTCATGCAGCTGTGAATGCTGGCTGGCATATCCATTCTCAGCGTCAGTGTCTGCATTGCCGCTTGCTGCAGCAAAGATGCCTGAATGACGGTCTCTGTCAGCAGCAGCACTGGATTCAAGCTTGCCTTTGACTGCAATCTCTGCCGACGTAACCGCTGTCTGAGGCTCAGTTGCTTTGTGCTCAACCATAGCAGTTGTCCCTGATCTGAGCTCTGACTTAGACTGAGACTTGTTTGTCGTATGTGTGTGTGCCGTCTCGGCTGTGGTGCTCTGCTGCTGAGCACCCTGGCCGCTGCTGGTGGTTCCGGAGCCCTGACCTGTGCTGCGGTGCCGCCTTCTGCCGCTCTGCCGCGCATCAGGGCTGTTGCCCCTGCTGGCTGTGGAGTGGCCCTTGGAGGTGGGCGAGCTGCAAGTGCCCTTGGCATCTGTGCTGTCAAGCCACCAAACAGCTTCGTTGCGCAAGGCATGATCCTTCACCTCTCCATCCTTATACTTGACAGTGTGTTGGCCTGTCTGAGCATCGTACTCCTTGATGCATCCAAGGTACCATTTGCTCATAGTTGGCCAGAAGAGCTTCACTTTGCGGCCTAGAATGCTGTCATTGAGTTTGATCCCCTTGACAGTGGGGTTAGGGGCAGAAGATGCAGGGGCTTTGCCCTTCCATTGGAATGGCTGCCTGCTGAGTTCCAGCCACTGCTCTGAGCGGTGCTCTCTGTGGTACCTGACCAGGTGCTCTGCAGTGTCTGTATTGAAGTCCACGACCTTGCCATCCCACCACTCGGGATGCTTAGCTGATCCCTGGAAGACTGAAATCTCCCGTCCTACCACCTCTTGTGCGGCAATCAGCTCTGGCTCTGCGATAGTGGGTTTGCTCTTCTTTAGAGGGCTGGAGGGTGCTTGAGTGACATCGGTCTTAGCCATGGCCAAGTCAAGGAGCCAACAACTTGGGACCCTGCAACAGCATTTGCTTGTTGTATGAGTATGCCACACATATTGACGACATGCAGACTTTGATTCAGCAAATGAAGGGTGTGATTGACTGCATGCATTTCCTGGATGTTTGCAAAGCAGCAGCATGCAGAGCCCCATGTCCTATCAGCAAATTACCTATTTTGCTGGAGAATTCTAGAATTGTGCACAGGCTGACATGGCCAATGAGGCTGTGCATGAATAGACGCAGACGCAAGCTTTGCTACATCAGCGGTAAACGCAACCTAATTCCTGCGAGCTGCAAGATTTGCGTTGTTTTGAGATCTGAGGTGCAGAAGCATGCAGCGACTAATCACCCGGAAAACGACAACGGCCAGCAAACAACAGTCAAGTTGTCGCCGGAAATCATGAAACTGCAGATGTCAGATGTAAAGTTCCATGCTGAAGGCGTGCTAGCAGGGGCAATGGGAGCTAGGCAAAGTCCCGTTGGCAGAGTAACCGCCATTCGTGCACAAGCTTAGTATGTAAGCAGACGAGACTAGAAACTTAGCCAGCTGCAAGAAGAATCGCAGCAAGCAGCAGCCACGGTCTAGTGCCGCCACGCGAGCTATCGCAGGGCTTGAAGCCCAAGAGCTGCACCTTATGTGGCCTTGACCAGGCTCGTATCGATCATACAGCCAATCCGCACGCTCTAGCTAGCGCGATGCCGTGTGCACCATGCCTGAACGGCTGTTCCACGCATCTTGCCGTCTAGGGTCCGCTTCAGCCATAGCGGCAAAGCCTGGCTGGTCTGTCGAGGTGCACCTGCTGATTTTGCAGCTGCTGCTCGTAAAGTACTGGCAGAAAAGTTCACGTGACGCCTTCTCTTATTCGACCATTTGTTTTATGATCCCTTGAGGATTGACAAAGCCAGAAGGGACAATCTCATCCTCAACCTTGACAAACACTAATTGCATGCCATGCAGACTGCAGGAAGACACACTCAGAAAGCAGAGCTGCCATCGATCTCAACATGCCTAATGCAGAGCGGTTCATACCCTGCTGCACGACTAAGCTCGATCTGCCAATTTAGAAACTGCTTGGTGTCACACCAAGAAAAATTGAATGACAATGGTGTCCTTGTCAATTTTTCTTGCTGAACATGCTGCACAACCGTTCTGCCAATGCTCGCTGCATGACAGGTACGACCGTTTACTTAACATCAAGTGCTAGTATTGCATATCGATCCTGCAGCATCAGCTCGATGTGCAGGTCGTTGAAAAATCTCTCCTTCGGCGTGCACTTCCATCAGCTTCACGACATGCGCAAACAAAGTCAGCAAATTGTCTAGAAGTAGCCTTTTCCACAAACCTAATGCGCAGCTGGTCCGACGTTTCTGTCGATGCTGTAAGGAAAGCGCACCGAAACCAGAGTTCGTGACAGTGACTCTCCTTTTCGGTGTTGTGTGATCGCTTGCATTAGGCGAAACCGTAGCTTGCATTGCAAGTGTGCTGCTGAAGAGGCGCCAGCCCTTGCGCAGTCTGATTGCCGCTTACTTGTTTTTACACATACGAAGACCTCGTTCATATGTTCCGAGGTCTGCTAGAGCGACAGGCAGGCTCCGACGGTGATCCAGCTTCAACAGCATTTCATCAACGAGCCTGCAGAAGCTTGGGTCTGATACACCGATTGAAACTTGATCGAAAGCTCGACGGGCACGAGGGGTGCGTGAACACGGTTGCGTTCACCCCAAATGGCGAACACCTTGTCAGTGGCAGCGACGACTTGTACATCAACGTGTGGGACTGGCAGACAGGTATGCATCTAGACTTGTTCTTGCTGCTTGTTAGCTTATGCCGTGCGCAACAGGTCGCAAACAAGACATGCATCCGGTCGATAGTTCTCCACATCTTGTGGCTGTGCTGCAGGTCAAGTCGGTGTGAGGTTCCACTCTGGGCACCGCAACAATGTTTTCCAAGCCAAAACTCTCCCTGAGACTGCCGATAAAACCATTGTGACCTGTGCAGCTGATGGTCAGGTGAGCAATCTGTCTGTCCTGCCAGCTGTGCATTGTGACTTTGACTGCTGATCTCCATAATGGTCAATTATGATCAGCAAGGCATCCCAAAAACTTGAACCCTGCATTGTGCATGCATTATTTGCCCTGCCAAGGGACAATGCTGCACTCTATGTGCATGTTGAGGCATATTGCAAGATCAACAGCTTCCTTCATGTTGTGTCATGCAGCAGGGTCATCTGTCATGCATGTGAGAGACATGATCTTTACAATGCTTGCTGCTGTGCAAACCCATCACCCGTGATGATGATGCTGCACCAGTTGCATTGTGGAGGTCTGCCAGTGCCCAACATCCTATCGTTTGCTGACGTGCATGTCAATGCAAACGTACATGCAATAAACTTGCAGTTGCAAGCAGGTGGGACTTCCCCAAGCAGCTTTGTGTCATGCTGACATCTTCCTATGAACGCATGCAGACCAATCAAACATGCCCTGCACTCTTTTGCAATCATGCAACGTAGGTGCGAGCAGCATTTCTGTCAGAAGATGGTACTGCGGAAACAAAGAAGCTAGCAAAGCACAGCGGCAGAGCGCACAAATTGGCTCTGGAACCAGACCAGCCTCACTGCTTCCTCAGCTCAGGCGAAGATGGCGCGGTGATATCTTTTGACATGAGGTCCAAGAAGAGTGTCAAGCTGCTGGTGTGCAAAACGCCGTCCAGACATGCTGATACTGGGGTGAGCGCCAATGCAATGCATTAGTGCAAGAGATCTGTCAGTGCATGAGATTTGAGAAGTGTGTAAAGCTCCTGATCTGCAAAATGCCCTCCAGACATGCTGATTTTGGAGTAAGCTGCTGATGCTGCTCATGCTCTCAAGCGCAGCCAATTGAGCATGGCATCAGGATAACATGTGTGTTGACAGCCAGTTCTTGCTGGTATGCAAAACGCCCTCTAAACATGCTGATGCTGGGATCAGAAAGTTGAGTCAATGCACTGCTGCCAGTCTACTCTGTCAATCACAGGCAGCTAAGCATGGCATCTTGATAATATGTGTGTTGACAGACAAATGTTACTGATGTGCGAAATGCCCTCGAGACATACTGACACTGGGGTGAGCACTAATGCAATGTGTCAGTACAGTGTGCAAAACGCCCTCCAGACATGCCAGTTCTGAGGTGAGCTGCTGATGCTATCCCTGCAATGTTTTGAGCAGACCTCATTGGGCAAGACCAGAATTGCTCTCAACTTTCTGTAGACGCTTGATTCATGCGATGTCCCAATTTGGCTGCATGAATGTGGGGCCTACAAACAGCAGCAGCAAATGTCACCCAATCGGATAGGGCTTGAGCAGTCTTGTGTGTCTCACAGGTCTGTGGCAATGTTCAATGTGATGGCTATGATTTACAGATGCCGATTGCTCTGCATCTGCCTGTCAAGTATCTTTCATTTCCAAGCATGTGATTACGTAGGACCTGCCTTCAAAGCTCACTCAATAAGCAGCATTTTTCTAGAATAAAACAAAAGCAGTCGCAAGCAATTCACATGTCTGCATGTCACCAAGAGGCAATGCATCAATGCAGGACTGACACCATTATCCTGGCAAACACGGGCTGATGCATTTGATGCAGGCCAAACCTTTGGTCCTAAACTCCATACACTGCAACCCTTGCCGACCCTGGCAGTTCACAGTGGCAGGCGGTGACGCGTATGTACGTGTGTATGACAGGCGTAAGGCCCAGGCTGCCAGTTGCTCCGCAGAAGAAGATGAAAGGGACCCGAATGCTGGCACTAGAAGCTTTGCAGCTGCTCTGGCAACTCCAGTAAGAAACACACAGTTGTCCCTTGCTCAAGCAGGAGTCAACATGTGCACTCTTTTTATTGTTTCCCACTTTGCTCTACATCACCGCAGCACAGATGACAACACAGGTTTCATGACTTATGTCATTATTGACAACGTTTACAAGGCAGATAGAGTCATTGCCTGCCATACAAGACTGCACAAGTCACTGTCACCACCGATCCTTTGTAGGAAGCAGTGCTTTGCTTGTCATGTTTTGTGCTCAATCAGTCAACCTGCACATTTTACATGTATTTGACACAGTGCCTGGCCTGACTGTCAGCTGCCATGTTGCTGAACACAGGCCCAAATTAATCGGATACTTCAAGTCAAAACTTGTTATGGAGTGTACTGTGGGAATTCTGCCAAGGCTTTGCTTTTTGGAGTGCTTTGCCTTCTGATCAGCCTGAATTTATGCTCAGACTATACTTGATGAGCTCTGTCAAACCTGCAGGTCAGAAAGTTGGCGCCAAAACACATGGCAGATGACGCAGCTGGCTGTTTGGCGCGGCATGCTCACGTCACATGCGCCAACTTCTCCAGACAAGGGGAGATAGTTGCAACATACAATGATGAGGTGAATGACACTTGTGTTTGTGATGTGTGCATGTGTTGGACCTGTGAACACCAGACAATGTGCTGATGGGGTACGAGCGTTTAGTCAAGCTCCAGCAAGTCATTCATGAACCGAGCCCAGTTTGCCTGTCACTCAGAGTGTCCTATAGCATTTAAATTGCGTGCTGATGTTGTTTGTGAAAGTGTGCATGCCTATAAATCTGCTCTGAAGGTGCATGATTTTTGCCTGTGTCAGGCAAATAAATTTTTGGCTTGCCACACAGCTGTGACTTTTGATGATAAGCATCAGCGATTTGTACCTCCAATGTGCTCTTGACAAGTGTGATTACGTAGCTTGTACCTTTTATGTGCTCTTGACATGGAGTGGGTCAAAATCGAGTTGCCCTTGTTCTTGTTTGTTCTAAGGAGGTGCTGGAAATGGCAGTGGAGAATTCAGCATGCCTTCCAAATAAAGCTGGTGAAGTATCTTTCACGTTTTAATATGCAGAAAATTTATCTGTTTGCACCTGAGGGGGCAAATTCAGACAGGGGTCGATCCCGCTTCCCCAGCCCCTCCTGTTCTTCTCCTTCAAAGCGTGCCAAAATAGGCAAATCTGATCAAGGAGACAGTCACATGGAGTCTCAGGGCACTGAGGCAGAAGAAGAAGCAGGGGAAATGGAAGAGCGAGGGCCAGATGAAGAAGATGATGTTGAGGTTGCAGCTGAGCGGAATGTGACCCCCACAAGTACGCTGTCCTTGGGCTCCATTCACTCACTCACTCACTCACTCACTCACTCACTCACTCACTCACTCACTCACTCACTCCCTCCCTCCCTCCCTCCCTCCCTCACTCACTCACTCTTTCACTCACTCACTCACTCACTCACTCATCCATTCATTTATCCATTCATTCATGAAGAGTGCTAGACAGGCTCAGCAGGCCCAGCTATATATGCACTCAAGCAATCAACTGTCTCAGTCAGTTTTGGTTCTGAGTTAACCTTGAGATTGTTTGTGCCCATCAAGAGCCAGCACACAGCTTGCAGGCATCACAAGTGCAGTTCAGCCATTATGCCTTCTCACATTCAGCCAGTGGCATACAAGCTGCGTTGCTGCATTGATGGGTTTGACCGTGCATGCAGTCCTGATGCATGTGCCATCCCCCTCATGCTGCTGTAACCTTGTACACTTCATTCATCATGTATTGCATAATGTGCATACATCATGCACACTCAAGGAAAATAGTATTTGAACGCACCAAAGGCTGAGTAAACCTTGAAAATGCAAGAGATTTGCTTTGCAATGTCAAATTTTACTTTTGCCATGAATTCAACCTCTAGCCATTGGGGGAGACTCACTGTATTGCTAGCATGGGGTCGTAACACAGGTGGCGAGCAGCACCAGTGTGACACATCGACAGATCCATCGACATATCTGCTTTTGGTTCAAGTTGCTGCATTTGCAAGCTTGGGCGTGGCTCAAGAAAGACCTGGCTTTGCTTGTCTGAAGGTGCGGCGATGGAGCATTGGCGGCGGGGCCTGGTTGATGATGAAGTGGTCCAGTCATACTCAGGTGCCTCACTCAGTCACTGGAATTTTCACTGTAGTAACACCCATCACTGATGCACGCGCTGGCACAAGTGCTGGGTTTGTGTGGCCCAACTTCTGTCTAGCCAGGCCATTGTGTGCATAAAAGGCTGCCTCAAAGGGTATCCATGATTACTTTTCAACTGGTGCATGTCTTGGCGCTCATGAGCAGCCTCAGCTGTGCTCACATGCACACCACTTGTCAGCATGTGCTGGGTAGCAGGTTCTCACTTGAGTCCACAATGTGGTTTGCTTCCATGATTATGCTGCTTAGTTGACGATGTCTCACAGCACTGCCCTTGAGTGGTTGCCAGTGAGAGTGTTGCGCGCGCCCCCAGGTAATTTGCGGCGTCATGCAGGTCACCTGAACTCAGAGACTGTGAAAGGGGTGTCTTTCATGGGCGTGGCTGATGAGTATGTGGTGAGCGGGTCAGATTGCGGGCATGTGTACATCTGGAGCAAGGCGGACGGCAAGCTGCAGCAGTTGTTGAAAGGGGACCGTCACGTGGTCAACTGCCTTGAGCCCCACCCCCACCTGCCTGCCACCCTAGCCACTTCAGGTATATTTCGATATATCAATCTGTGACAACCAATGATGTGTTCTTTAGTCAAACAATGTCATTCCCTGCCTGGAGCAAGCAGGATGGCAACCTGCAGCAATCAGTGAAGGTAGACCGGCATGTGGTCAACCGCCTGGAGCCCAACCCCCCACCTGCCTGCCACCCTAGGCATCTCAGGTATACAGACAAATCAGTCTGTCACAAGCGACTCTGTTTCTTGTTTGCTTTTTCATCCAAGTAACATGCTTGCCTGCTTGAAGCCAACAGGATGGCAAGCTGCAGCAATTGGTAAAGGTGGACTGCTTTGTGGTCAACTGCCTAGACCCCCACCCCCTCCTGCCTGCTGCCCTAGCCACCTCAGGTGAACCCCTCACTGTGTTGTGTGTAAGCATGAAAACACACTAAGAGGAGACCTGGTTGCCTGACATGCCACACTCGGCTCCTGAGTCACTTGGCATATGGTTGATGGCCTGGCGTGTTCTTGCAAATGCTTGGAGCCCGATCCCGTCTGCCCACCACCCTAGCCACCTCAAGGAATCTTCAGTGTTTCTGCATGCTCAAAGTGTGAGATTTTGCCTTGTGTTGAGTCATGAGACAAGGTCGCAGTGCTGGGAGCCTAGATTACAGCAGCTGTTTCAAGAGTCCTTGACTATTGTAGGCGTTGAGCATGCGGTCAAGCTGTGGATCCCAACAGCAGAGGAGGCTCACACCCCTGGCGAGAGAGGACTTGACCCGCACATGTCACTAACTGTGGCTGCCATGTGTGCAACAGTCATCATGACTACAATCAGCTGCTGTTGCATGCAGGCACTCATTGCCATCATCATCATTGATGAGAACCTAATGTGGTTCCGTGGACCAAATGCATACAGAAGTTGCAATTTGGGTGTTGCAGGCATTGAGCATGACATCAAAATATGGACCCCAACAGCAGACGAGGCCCGACCCCCCGGCAGGGAGGCAGAGGAGCTAATGGCTAGAAACACAAGCCAGGAGCGTGAGCCCAGACACCGCATGACTCAAGTCATGCTCACTCCACAGATCATTGCCCAGCTCATGCGGATGCAGAACATGGGCCGTGTCAGACTCCGCAGGTGCACTTCTTGTTGAAATGCTACTTAACACAAGTCACAATTCAGCGTAGTGAACTCAAGTTGCTTCTGTGTCATGCTTGCTCACCTTGTGAAAGTATCACTTGATGTGTTGCACTAGACGCCTTCTAGTGATGATGAACATCTACACAAGTATCTCATGTTACATACTTGCACCCACCTGTGCACATATGCTCCCAGAATTGCGTACCACCTTCCAGCAAGCGATATGTTTGCATGACTGTTGCTTGATCAGGCATGGGTTGACAGCACAGCATCGTGTATATTTTTCGCTATAAACCTGAGATTCACATTATAAAAGCCAAACATCACAGTCATCGGTGGCAGTAGCTCGTGCAGGCAATAGCAACCAGCTTGGCAGTAGAGTGCTGAACTGTATTTGCCCTTCCAAGGTATCAAAAATGAGCATGCGTGTGAGCCCTGCATAATACAATGAAATGCTGTGGCGCCGTTCACTTGCAGCTTACCTACTCGCGACAACCACCTACAATGCATGTAAGCAATGAGTACGGCTACAATGAGTACAAAGAAAAGTCTTCGCCATTAGGCGTCATATTAGCAGGCCTTTACACCCCCCGCTTCTCCTGGGGGGAGAGCACCCAAAATCCCACACACATTTGCCTCAATGTCAGTACATTACTAGTGTAGCCCACACAAAGTGCCGCGCAACCCCCACAAACCTGCACCTATAGTGTGGGCAAACCCCGGACTGTCAGAGGCCCTGTAGAGGCCTGCATATTAGGCGCTGCCTCTGCCTAAAGAGGCAGCCCGGGAAGGCTAGGAAAAGTAAGAGTACAAGAAGTAAGGCTGTTGGCAATTGTGATGCAGACCTCGAGCAGAGGATGCAGATGGTGACAGTGAAGAAGATGATAATGAGGATGATTGCGAGGAGGCTGATGAAGACAGCGCTCCTGACCCACGAGATTGTATCATATCCTAACTGTCCTGTAGTTGCAAATTTCAACTCCATGCAAATTCTTGCATTTGTGTTGTGTTTTAGAGCCTCACTCAGCAGCTGCATGGCCCAAGCTTTGCATGTTATACATGTTGCAGTGCAGTGACTGTTTGCTCGTTGTGTACCTGTGCCATATGCCTGACATTGCCAGTGGTTGCCAGTGATTGTATCTGTTAGCATGCGTCATAGCTGCAGCTGCTGTCAGCAACGCCCCGCAGGATTTTGTCATCTTGTGCAATTTCAAACTCAAAATTACGTCGTGTAAGTTCAAACAAATTTCAGCGAAAACTTTAACATGACGTTTTCGCAGAGCAAAACTGTTGCATTAAATTTCATTCACAGCTCGCTGCAACATCGTACCATGTGATGTGGCAACAGCTTGCTAGCAGCGCTGGACAGCTTCCGTCAGCGCACAAGGATAGTGCCGATGTCTTCCACCCAGCTGCTCCAATCGGAGTGCCAATGGCAATCAAAACCATCGGCAACCAGAGGAAGAAATGATTGGCTGGCTACTGGTAGGCACATGGTAGCTGGGCCAAACTAGGACACGGTCATGCGTCATGAGAATCCGAGAGCAGAGAGGCAGTACTGCATATTTGCGCAAAGCTTCGGCAAATGTGGTAGGATAACAGCATTGGGCAAGCAGACTGATCTTCACATCTTGACGCACCTCGGGCAGTGCATGGCCGTGTGTGCGGCATAGGGCAAGGCTTGTTTTGACTGTATATGCTGCCTACCTGCACTCATCACCGTTCACTAGCTAGCCTTGCTGTCAGCGCAAACCCTGTCAGGAGTGCGGAGTCGCCATGGCTGACGCAAACAACAGATGGGTCGAATCGTATTTGGACGCTCTGGTGCGCAAGCCAAGCTGAGAGCGATGTAAACTCCATGCCGGGATCACCAACCCAGCTCTGTTGTGCAGCTGAACGAAGGCCTGTCGTCTGAGTATATCAAAAACAGGAAAACAGAAGACGGCGATGTGGACGAGTCCACTGCCAAGTTTGACGCTGATCGTCAAGTCAACTCCAAGTATTTTGTGAACCAAATCCTGCAGCAAGGGGAAGAGGGGCTTCGAGACGCTTGGAGCAAGGTATGCATCGCAGATCAGATCATGCAAGCAACTGACAGGACATTCACGTGAGCTGCCAACAAGCTTTCCCCAAGAAGTCAAGCAGATTGTCGCCTCTTCAAGAGCCACATGGCTGCCTTCTTACGGTTGAAAGTGCTGATGTTGCATCTCATGCAGGCCACGTCTGCCAAGCACTATGAGGAGAAAGACGCCCGCCTGGAGTATCTCAGTTGGCGGGTCTGGTTCATGAAGCGCAACCACGCCAGAGTAAAGCGGGAAGACGCCAAGATCTTGGCTGCAGAAAAGGTCGAATTGCCTGAAGATGACCTGCATCTCGATACAGAGGACGCGCACTCTGACGAAGAAGGTCCTTTGGTGTTTGATCCCACAGCATCACAGAAAGCCAAACCGCCTCGAGATCCTCAGTCCAAACCAGTTGCAGCTCAGCCGTCAAAGGGCATCAAGCCTGTTGCCACACACCCTAAGGAGGCGCGCAGGACACTGGAAGATCAAGAGGACACAGCCAGTCTGCAGGACGTGTCAGCTTTCTTTGACCACCGTGTGGACGGCTTGTACATCATTCTCATCAGTCTGCATGGATTGGTGCGGGGACAGCAGATGGAGCTGGGCAAAGATCCAGACACTGGCGGGCAGGTCAGTAACAGTGCATGTTCGTCTTTCTGTGCTATTGCATTGGATGGGTCTGTTGCAAAGGCTGCCGCACTCAGCAGCAAGCATTCTACCTTGCTGCTCACCCCAGCTGCAGCATGCAAGTGACCTTGACAACCTTTATTACTAATATAGATTGTCATTGGCAGCAGATGGGGCAGAGGGAGCTGCACACAGCAGCAAGCATTGTGTCTCAATGCTTATGGAGGCTGCATCATGCTGGTCAAAGTCTTCATTTGTTGCATGATTGCTGGCGGTCATTGAGTGCATATGGGTGCGTGGCAAAAGACGTCAAGGCCAGGCAATGCTTGGCTGCCTGTGAGAGGCGCCTGCTATGGCATGCACGGGCATATACTGTTCTTTCCTTTTCTACACGGCAATGGCTGCTACACTAGGCAGCAAGAACTGTAGCTCCCTGCTTGGGTGTTGCAGCCTTCTGTCTTGGGGTTGAAGACATCAGCTTCGTGCTGTGAGTCACAGACAGAGAACATGCTAGCAGTGCCTGTGTTGTGAAGCACATGAAACTGCTGGTTGCATGCATCAATTATAACACCTGTCAGTGACATATCGCTAGGGGATCAGTTAGTGGCTGCTTTGCGCTTAGCTGAGCTATGTCTGAGGTCAGCCCTTGAATCTGCAAATGTGTCATCTCTACATTCTCAGCAAGCAGGCACAGATGCTGACTCAAGACGTTGATTGGGCCAGCACAGACCAGGCACGATTTCTTTTTAATAGCTATATGTCAGTGGATTTGAAGCTGATAAGTGGCGTGCCTTTGGCACAAGGATGTTGTGCAGCCAAGCATCTTTCAAGCGACCATTGCAGATGCTGTCATGTCTGTCTGTGCTGTCTCGCGTAGCGCTTGTCACAGCACCTGCCAGGGCTGCCAGCTATGGAGTCAACAGAAGTGTTCAGCCTTACCCTGCTGTTGAGACTGCATTCACGCAGATGATGTTCTGAAGCAACTAGTCCTGATGGCTCTTTATGTTTTGCACATTTGTTTGTCTCAGCCTGACTCATGTCACCATTGTCCTCAGCTACACTTCCTTATGCGTGCAAGCATTCTCGGCAGCTACAATACTGACATAGCTGCACAAATAATCAGCTCACTCCAAACATTGCTGTCTGTTGCCTATGCTCATGTGTTGAGGACTTGACCTGCTACACAATGAATTGTGCTTTCAAGCTTGGCAGTCTCATGAGTCCCATCTGGCTCGCCACGCCAGACTGTAAATTCTATTGGTTGATTGGTTGATTGATTGCTTGTACTGCATTGCAGAGAATGTTGTGGAGCTGGCAGGTGCCGTAGCTAAGCACCCAGCAGTGTACAACATGTTGCAAATGCACAAGCGATTGCATTGTCATGAACTTGCACATTTGTACAAAGTTGCATGTACATATGATTGCAGATCAAGTATGTAGTGGAGCTGGCAAGTGCCTTAGCCAAGCACCCAGCAGTGTACAGAGTAGACTTGCTGACCCGCCTCATCAAGGACCCAAAGGTGGCCAAGTCATACGGTGAAGAGGAGGAGTGCATTCTGAAGCCTGAGGGTGCTGACAATGACCTTGGAGGCGCTTACATTGTGCGGCTGCCATGTGGACCTGTTGATCAGTACATCAGGTACAACATACATTATGCTGTGCAAGGTGGTCAGTCTGTGAAGTACAGCAGCTGATGCTGACAGCAACAGTGACACAATGTGTTTCCTGTGTCCAAATCTGAATAGTGACTGATGACAGTGTTCGTGGTCTACATTGTGAACTTGTTGACCAGTGCACCAGGTACTTCAACAAACTGCAACTGTGTATTTCCTGAGCACAAAGTTGGACATGGACCAACATTGGGTTTTCGAAATTGAGGGGCCAGCATTGTGCGTTTGCCATGTCAACCCGTTGACCAGTAGATCAGGTATAGCGGTCAGCGCTTGCAGCAACAGCCCAACAGCAACAATGTATGTGCTGAGCAACACATCACGCACAATTGCCAGTGCTTGTAGCATAGTGTAACGGTTCATTTACATTGGACAAAGCTAGACATGTGTTGGCATTGCTGCTCAACAGCTGGGAGGAGCCTGCGTCGCGCATCTGCCACATGGTCCTATTAATCAGTGCATCAGGTGCAGCAGCTGAGGCCGCCAGCAACTCTGACAATATGCTCTGCTGTGCACAAACATGGGCGTTCAACATCTTGTGACACTCATGATCTGGGAGGAGCTTGCATTGTGCGCCTGCCATGTGAATCTATTGACCATTCCAAACAGCAGCCGGTACTGGCAACAACTGTGCATCAGACTGATTCAATAAAGCAGCCGGTACTGGCAGCAACTGTGCAACAGAGAGTTTCAATACAGCAGCTGGTACTGGCAACAACTGTGCAACAGAGACTTTCAAGAGAACAAAGCTGACAGCACCAAGTGATTCATGCAGAAATGCCCTTTGAACAGGATACTTGCTGCAAGCCAGGTTTCTAAAAGTATGGCATTTGCTTGATGCATGTGTGGCAGCGTAGCATTTGAGGAAGGAGCATATCAGGCGGCATACAACAGTCAATGGGCTGTGTTGTACCTTTATGCATCATTGCAGCCATGCAGGCGCCTCGCATCCGTTGTTTATTGCATTGCTTGGTTCCATATGTGTCTGCCCCAATCAGAGCTTAGCAGCTACTGTGTCGCTCGTCACACGCTGTCTCAAACAAATGCAACATTATGCAAGTGTTTT
Organism: Trebouxia sp. TZW2008; assembly: GCA_002118135.1. Classification (NCBI taxonomy): domain Eukaryota; kingdom Viridiplantae; phylum Chlorophyta; class Trebouxiophyceae; order Trebouxiales; family Trebouxiaceae; genus Trebouxia; species Trebouxia sp. TZW2008. The sequence continues at coordinate 147,065 of BDIU01000199.1, forward strand.
GTGGCGTTGTCATTGATTTGGCCATCTGAGCATGCTATTTGGGCTGGCAAACACTCGTACAGTGACCTACACGTATGTGTCGCTTTGTATACATTCTGTAGACGCTCTGTACCCCAGCAGCCATTTGTTGCACCCAAAAAAACCTGTTTGGATTGGCAAGCACTGCTGCAGTCGCTTGCTCTGTACAGATTGTCAGACATCTGGCGCACATGTAACGGCTAGTGGGTCAAGTGATCAACGCATCAGTCAATCAGTCAAGCAACCTTTGATTTCCGCACAGGAAAGAAAAGCTGTGGCCCCACGTGCGAGAGTTTGCAGACCGCGGCATCGCCCACGCCAAGAAGATGGTCACAACCCTAGCAGAGGCCAAAACCCCATGCGAGCTGTACGTTATCCATGGGCACTATGCAGACGCTGGGGAGGTGGCAGCGCTCATGTCGTCTACTCTGGATGTAGACATGTGTATGACTGGCCACTCATTGGGCAGAAACAAGCTGGAGCACCTGTTGGCTTCTGGCACTGTTAGCAAAGCTGAGATTGAGTCCACCTACAAGATCAGCAGGAGGGTGGAAGCAGAGGAACGGGCGCTGGAGTCAGCCATCATGGTGTTTACCTCAACCAAGCAGGAGATTGATGAGCAGTGGGGCTTGTATGACGGGTGAGCAATTGACACAAGTCCTTTACACAAGCACAACAATACTGATAAGGTTAGTGTACTTCACTTTTGCGCTCAGATGCTAGATGTGTTTGGCGCAATTCCTGTTTGGTAAATATGAGCATGGTCAGCGCTTGGACCCAGCAAAGCAGACTTGCTAATAGTCAATCATGCACAGAAATTATGGATGTCTTTCACAGCGACATGGCTTGGCAAAGTGTTGGGTGCGTCATCCACACCTTGTGGGCATGGTGAGTGCTAGCTAGGCATGCCAGTGAGCAATGTCTGGCTGCCTCACATTATGATCTCTTCTCAACAATTCCAGCTGACAATGCATGTTGGGTGGAGGACATAGAGTGATGGAGAGCTCCGAATGATGCTCCTTGGCATGCCTAGCTGGACATGTGACAGCTGGAAACTGATGTGCCTAAGTTCTGAGATCATAGTTTGCCCACAGCTGATCACACAGCTGACAAGCCTTTCTATCAGCTTGTAGAACAGTTGACGTGTACAGATGAATGCTTGTACTCAATACCATACTGTTGCCAAACTCCTCAAGCACCCTTAAGTCGCTATTGCATTGTTCAAAGTCAAAACTACTACGTACATAGCCTGAGGCACCGATTTTTGGGCTAACGAGCCATGGGATCTGCAGGTCCTCCTCTGCACGTCATATTCAACAGGTAACGATATTCTACAAACACAGACTGTTTGACAAGATAATGAATTTTGTGCAGGTTTGACTCATCCCTGGAGAAGGTCCTGCGTACCAGGCGCCGTACAGGCCGTCACATGCCCTACATGAACGTAATCCCACCCGGTCTGGACTTCAGCAACCTCAAGGTGGATTTGCCAGAGGACCCTGTCATCAAGGAGATGCAGCAGCACAAACCGGCATATGGTGGCATAACCCCAAAGGCTGCTGACTCACCAAAGAGCGGAGGGGGGAGGGCTACAAAGGACCTAGGCGCTAGCAGTGAGTCGTTGGCCTTGGTCACACTGTTCTCTGACTGTAGATGCTGGGGCTGCGTATGATGTTTGTGCCAGCAGCGTGTAGCCTTCAGCATCCTGTGCTTGTGCTGGGAATGTTTGGCTTGCTGTGATGCATGCAATGTTGTTGGCAACCGGACCATGACTGTGCTGAATCTGGCTTGAATTAAGTGCATAGAATGTTCAATGCCCTTTGGCTTGAGCTGAAATGGACAGACACCAAGCTGCTTCATGTCAAACCCTACAGATCATATTGTGGTGAAAACCCCTCAGAAACTCCTGCAGACTCAGCTGTGTCTAAGCGCTTTTTGATGCCTTGCAGCGCGGGACTTCAGTGATCAAGAGCCGCCCATTTGGAAGGTGAGACACCCATACTCATATCTTGGAATCAACATGCCTGGCACTCTACCAGCCATGTGGCACTATAGCACAACTTTGGCATGCACCCCAGCTCATTGACATGTGCTTATTGCATGGCTGTGAGCATGAGTACTTATGTGGGCTCTGGTGCAGCGCTCTGTATCAAGTTTGATCTATTAGAGCTTAAAGCAGCCATCTCAGCATGACAACGATCAGCTAGACGCTGTGCATGTATGCAAAATGAAAGTGATCATTGCACAAGTCATTGCAAAACTAGTCAATCTTAGTGTAACAGAACATTGCATCAAGCCATTTGTTTTACATGCATGCGCACATGTCCCTGTTGGGGTTGCAGCATTCAGATATCTAGTTGACTTTGCTGCCATAGGAAATCAGCAAATTCTTGAGAAACCCTCACAAGCCTGCCATCTTGGCAATGAGCAGGCCAGACCCCAAGAAGAACATCACCACTCTGGTCAAAGCCTTTGGCGAGAACAAAACGCTCAGGGGCCTGGCCAATCTAGTGCTCATCATGGTATGCTGCCTTCCCCTTTCCTCAACGCCATGCTGTTTACAGTGTTGCCTTTCACCCAGGGTCCTTCCACAGCTTTAATCATGAGTCAGCATGCAAGGCTTCAATACTGGCAAGAAGGCTCATTCCAAAATTCAGCTCCACCATGTGCAATGTGTCAGCGCAAGTGTTGCACTTGTGCATTGTAGGGTCGCCTGAGCATCCTGCACATGCCTGCTTAAGAATGCCATGCTGGTGGCAATGCCAAGGAACTCCTGAACTACATTGTGAAGCTTGCATTCTATTATGTCAATGACTCATTTGATCGCTTCACTGCGCTGCACATGCCTATGCATACTTGCAGGGCAACAGAGAGCTGATTGACAGCATGGCTGGAGGCAGTGCAAAGGTGCTCACGCAAGTGCTGAAGCTCATTGACAACCACGACCTGTATGGCAGTGTGGCCTACCCAAAGAGGCACACCCAGAAGGACATTTCAGATATCTACCGGCTGTCCTTGGCAACGCATGGAGTCTTCACCAATGTGGCGTTGCAGGAGCCTTTTGGCTTAACTGTCATTGAGGTGAATTAGCTCACAGCGTGCATGCCATGACACTGCAAAGTGATCTACTCTAAGAGGCTCTAACAGACTTTTTGAGCTGACACATGAGGTCAGGAAGCCACATGAGCTATGCACACATCTTGTTGTCACACTCTTTCTGCTACACCTATGTGCCTTGGAGCAATCTCACGTTGACAATGTTTGCGTGACTACATAGGTCGAATACTATTTATCAGCAACACTGATCACACTTTGGTGCTGTTGACAAGCAGTCTGACTACGGTTGCCTACAGGCTGCAGCACTCGGTGTTCTAACAGTGGCGACAAAAACGGCCCGTTGGACATCATGACCATCCTACATCATGATCTTTGGTGGATCCAAACACCAGCAAGTGGACTGCTAATGCCTTGGTCAAGTCCCTGACTTACAAAGCATCTTTTTGATGTAACAGGCTGCAGCACATGGTGTTCCAACAGTGGCAACAAAGAACGGTGGTCCTATGGATACCATGACCACTCCTCACCTTGGTCTGTTGGTGGATCCAAACAGCAGCAAGGTGACTGCTGACGCCTTGGTAAGAAACGTAGAAAGTATTAGAAGGAGAATCACAGCTCTCTAGTCAAAGCTGCTCAACCTGAACAATTGCATGTGCCTACAGGCTACAGCACATGGTGTTCCAACAGTAGCAACAAAGAACGGTGGCCCAGTGGATATGATGGCCACTCTTCATCACGGTCTTTTGGTGGACCCAAACAGCAGCAATTGGACTGCTAATGCCTTGGTCAAGTCCCTGACTTGCAAAGCAGTTTTTTGATATAACAGGCTGCAGCACATGGTGTTCCAACAGTGGCGACAAAGAATGGTGGCCCTGTGGATATCATGACCACTCCTCACCATGGTCTGTTGGTGGATCCAAACAGCAGCAAGGAGACTGCTCACGCCTTGGTCAAAAACTTTGAAAGTATTAGAAGGAGAATCACAGCTCTCTAGTCAAAGCTGCTCAACCTGAACAACTGCATGTGCCTACAGGCTGCAGCGCATGGTGTTCCAACAGTAGCAACAAAGAACGGTGGCCCAGTGGATATCATGACCACTCTTCATCACGGTCTGTTGGTTGATCCAAACAGCAGCAAGGAGATTGCTGATGCTTTGGTCAAGATCTTGACAGAGCCAAAAGAGTGGGAGGAGATGAGTCAGAATGGCATCAAGAACATCATGGCATACAGTTGGCCCAGTCATTGTAAGCAAGTGTTGGAGAGCCTTGAGAAGGAGAAGCAATATATCAAGACACACACAGTAAGCTGCTGAACAGCCTTGCATCATGAGTTACTGTGGAGACCTGCCAGCATCAAGAACATCATGGCGTACAGTTGGCCTAGTCACTGTAAGCAAGTGCTGGAGAGCCTTGAGAAGGAGAAACAATACATCAAGGCGCACACAGTAAGCTGCTGAACACCTTTGCATCATATTGCATAATGGACTAGGGCTGTGGGATCAATATTGGGGTCATGACAGCATCAGCATGACTGTGGGTGGCATGCTGCTCAGCCACAGTAAGTAAGTGCTGCAGAGCCTTGAGAGGGAGAAGCAATATATCAAGACACACACGGTAAGATGCTGAAAGCCCTTGAGTCACATTGCTCTTTAGACTAAAGTCTTGGTTTCAGTGTGGAGACCTGACACATCAAGAACATCACGGCGTACAATTGACCCAGTCATTGTAAGCAAGTGTTGGAGAGCGTTGAGAAGGAGAAGCAATACATCAAGACGCACACAGTGAGCTGCTGAAAGCCTTTGGGTTACATTGCATTTCAGATCAAGGTCTTGGTTCCAGTGTCGAGACCTGACAGCATTAAGAACATCATGGCGGATAGGCGGCCCAGTCATTGTAAGCAAGTGCTGGAGAGCGTTAAGAAGGAGAAGCAATACATTGAGACGCACACAGTGAGCTGCTGAAAGCCTTTGGGTCACATTGCATTTCAGACCAAGGTCTTGGTTTCAGTGTCGAGACCTGACAGCATCAAGACCATCATGGCGGATAGGCGGCCCAGTCATTGTAAGCAAGTGCTGGAGAGCGTTAAGAAGGAGAAGCAATACATCGAGACGCACACAGTGAGCTGCTGAAAGCCTTTGGGTCACATTGCATTTCAGACCAAGGTCTTGGTTTCAGTGTCAAGACCTGACAGCATCAAGACCATCATGGCGGATAGGCGGCCCAGTCATTGTAAGCAAGTGCTGGAGAGCGTTGAGATGGAGAAGCAATACATCAAGACACACACAGTAAGCTGCTGAAGGCTCTGGGGTCAGGCTGCATCTTAGTCAGGCTTCAGTATTGAGGTAGTGACAGCAGTGACAACTTCATGATCTGCACTTGGCCCAGTCACTGTAAGCAAAGGTTGGAGAGCCTTGAACAGGAGAAGCAAAACATCAGGACGCACACGGTGGGTTGCTAAACAATTGTGCACCATGTTGCATCTTGCATTGGGGTCATGGTTGCGCTGTTTAGAGGTAATGGCAGCATCAAGTACATCTTGGCATGCATTTTCTTTCTTGGTATTAGTATACTACAGGCACTATTGGGCCAGCCACAAGTCTTGCATGGATCCTGACTCCTACTGATTGTGAACGCCCATATATCATAAAGATGCCTGTCGCTGCAGAAACACAGAGGCCGAGCCAGCGGCAGTCTAGATGTGGCTAACAGGTCAGCCATGGACCGTATGATGTCCACCCCGCTTGCCTCTGAGAAGCGCGGCATCACCCATCGTATCAGCAAGGACAGAGCAGACTTCTGGAAGGAGGACCAGAATCAACCCAAGGACAAGAAGGACAACCACAAAGGTAGCTATTTGAACCAACAACCTTGCTGCATAGTGTACATTGCAAATGTATGCGGCAACAAATATTTATGCAATGTTGTTGCATGATGACAACATATTTCTCCTCCCGCATCAGCAGAAACAGCGTAGACTTCTGAAAAGAGGCTAAGAATCAGCCCAAGGACAAGAAGGACAACCACAAAGGTAGCTCTTTAGTCAAAATGGCTTATTGCCATGAGCATCGCGGCAGAACTTCATACTGCAAGAGTCAATGCCTGTGCGTCGTTGTTGCATGACAGCAAAATTCTCCCTCACCGCATTAGCAAGGACAGAGCTGACTTTCCGACGGAAGATTAGAGTCAGACTCAGGACAAGAAGGATAACCACAAAGGTACCTGAGCCTTGTTGTGACCTTCAGTGCGTGTACTGTGTCAGTATTGCGTGATGGCTGAATTCTGTTCACCCACTTCATCAGCAAGAACAGGGCTGACTTCTGGACAAACCGCTTCTGCATGAGGTGCTTATCTGCATCTTGCAAAGAATGCATCAGAGTGGTGCCATGGCCGGCAGTTGTATCTGTAGTCAGCCGGATGCGACCATTAGCTGGAAATAGATGTGCAAGCCTTTGCAGCTGCGGCCAGACACTGAACTGCCTACATTGAGTTTTCTTTGTACCAACTGCTATGGTTTCCACGGAGCCACTACAGTCAGAATGCAATGACTGGTCACAGGCTACGTTGTCCTTACATCACGAAAGGTCCTTATAAAGAGAAGTTACTGTACTCAGATTGTATATGTGATTGCAACCCAACTAGCAACTTGGAAGCTGTACAGGAGGTCCTGCAGGTACACACATCTGGGCATGACACCTTTGCAAAATCCTCAAGCAGAACTTGTCAACTCAGTAACGCATGAGCAGCACTAAATTGTTGACTGCTGTTTCAAGATGCATGTGCAAAGTGGCCAAGGATGGTGTTGTGTGTGTGTTTGGCCTCAGCTGGCAGCTGCAATGCTTGACTAAGGCATGTGCATTGCAATTGAAAGCCCAAAGCCCCTAGTCTTTGGCCATGCAGCCTGCCATGCTTCACTCTACATGTGTGCTAGACAGGCTCAGCAGGCCCAGCTAGTTACGTACTGGAGCAATCAACTGTCCCCAGCCTTGCCATGCCTGGAGTCATGCAATTGCTGTGAGGCTCTGCTACTTCTGTTTTTCCTCAGCCGACAGTGCAATTGAGTGCCCTTTGATCAGCATCTGTATGCACAGGAAGGCAGGTTTGTTGTATTGGTGTTGTCTCAGTCAGTCTATGGTGGATCACAGGGCACTGTCGCAATGCTGACACACTATTCAAGCTGGCATGGCTGTGCTGCCTGCAGGCAGCAATCTGCGAGGGCAGGAAAGGAAGCACTTTGTGGTTGTGCCTCTAGACGGCGCATTCAGGGTGAAGGATATGGCTCCCTCCATTCAGGCAGTCAAGCAGGCGGCTGCCAACAGTAACGGAGCTGTTGGAGTAGGCCTTGTCAGCATGATGGGCTTTGAGCACACCAGGAACGAGCTGGCGGTGAGGCACAACAGCTTTCAGATTGTGCAGCATTTTCCTGCAACAATGCAATCATTGAAATGCTGCAAGGAACTGCTGAAGACTCATTGAGCCACAGAGATTGCAGTTGCTATTGGCCAATGAATGCTTGGGTGTGTTCAAATCCTGTCTTCATTACAAAATCAGATGCACTGGTCAGACAAGATGCTTGAGCAGCAGCTTAGATTCTCTGTTGGCGACTAATTGACCAAATTTGCATTGGCAGGAGGTGAACTGTGATTTGGATGTGCTGGGACTGAATCGCGTGCCCCTTCAGTGGCAATATCTAGCATAGCACTGTGATTGTGCAACAACACTTGAGCCATGCACCCTGCACTGTAGTCAGCCTGCTGGTCTATTGGGTGATCAATCAAATACAAAGCTTGAGTGGCGCATCCTGAAGCATCTTGCAGTTCTACGTCTGGACACACACCGTCTATTCACAAGCAAGACATTGGTCACCTGTGCTGTGATGTTAGTCTGGTCCGCAGCAAGAGCATACCTAGCAGCAGGCCACTGTCTGCAAGTAAGGCACGCTCTCTGTCACAGTCATCCAAACCCTTCAATAGCTTCACTCAAGAAATGAATGAAGTCTTTGCAGGCCTTGAATGTCTGTGTAAGGGTAGAGGTGCCTTGTGCTGCTTTTGGCTGTCTGCCACATTCAACATGCCTATGCATGTGGTCCTACGGCAGTGCTTCAGGCCACCTCCCTTCTGCTGCTTTTGGCTGAATGTAGCTGTGGACTTGGGCAGGCTAGACTGAAGTCAAACTTTGTAGTTGAATGTTCAGAGCTGTTGTATTGGTGCTATCACAGAATGTTGACAACGTGGGCTGTCTTCACAGGAGGCAGACGTGGACTTGGATGGGCTGGACTGGATAGTGTGCCACTCAGGGGGCGACATCTGGCACGGCCATCAAGACGGCACCTGGGATGCAGACGACCAGTGGGAGCAGCTCATAGATTTCAGGTCAGCCGCCTGTTTGATGTGATAGACAAGTGCAATTGCGATGCAGTCTAGGGTACCAGCGGAGTAATGAGCCAGTACAAGTGTGATGCTAGTCAGGTCAGGGAGACTGTCTTGTAGCAAGGTGAGTGAGATTACGACGTGGCCACCAAGACGGCATATGGCTGCACGTAACGAGTGGCAGCAGCTCAATGATGTTTCAGGGTCTAAACCCTAAACCCCAACCCCTAAACTGGTCAGCTATTTGCACAGATACCTTGCCACTCCGCCAAGGCAGCTAGAATGCAGCTAAACTCAGGCAGATGGCTTTAGAGCCACATTAAACTAAGTGCTTCATAGGAAGTCGAAACACCAATGAAGCTTTTAGCTGCTTGTGTAGCAGTCTCTGGTACAGCAGCTGGAGGGCGGGCCGCCATTTGGCGCAAACAAGCACAGTTGTTCATTTAGACACCCGTGAGCTTGCTCGATTGTCTGTATGTTGGTGCAATTTGCAGTCCTTGCATTACTGCTGAGGTGACTCTTGTTCTGGACACGCTCAGTCCTGTAAAGTGGGGCAGGGTGCTCCTTTTGCTGCTTTGTCTGAACTGTTCAAAGTCCCACCCTGCCAGACCTGTTCACCTGCCCCCACTCCCCCTGCTTCCCTAGGACCAAGGGTCTGAACCCCTTTCTTATGCTGCTCTGACTGTTGCTCTTCCTCATTTGCTGCAGGTAGGACAGAGTGTCAGTTCAGCGGCTGCTGATTCAGCTAAGCACAGCCCCCAAATTGCCCCGACCCGCCCCCAGCACTGGAGGGGGGGCTGAACCCCTTTGCTCCATAGATCTTGGGTCTTCTTCTGCAAGCCTTCACTCTTTCTTTGTGTGGTGCAGGTGGGACAGGGTGTCAGTGCAGCGGCTGCTGACTAAGCTGTTCACAGCCCCCACTCTGCTCACCCCCGCCCCCAGCACGAAGGGGGGGCTGAACCCCCTAGCCCGTGCCCTGGCTAGCATGCCTGACCCTGACAAGGAGGACAAGGGAGTGCACCCCCACCATGTCTGTGTCCAACTTGACAGAGAGTCCAAATCCATCCTAGGTGACCCTGCTATGCTTTGTAACCTGTGTTATGTAACTTTGACCAATCAGTGAGTCATGATTACTGTCTTAGAGATCCAACAGGGGGTCATACAGATACTGTCAAGTTGTATAGTGACCTGTCAGAATTGGCTTAACAAAACAATCGATTATAGTTACACTGAACTTTGTCATGTGATGCGTTTGATAGGCTGTCATGGCTGCATTCTGATGGGTCCAAAACTGTTCAAGGTGGTCTTGCTGTGCCTCCATGTCTGTCGATCTCACCAGGCCTGTACCCGACTGGGTAGAGAATCCAAGTCTATCCAAAATGCCTTGTGGTGCCTTGATGCATGTTGTGGGTACACATGCTTACGTACAGATCCACATACAGTTGAAGTTGTCTTGGCTGCATCCTGAGACATTCACTGTTTGACCTTGCTATCCCTTGACACTTGGTGAACGTATTTGCGCAGGTCAAGCAACAGGTGGTCCTCACAAGTTGACAGTCAGCACAGCTGTAGTTTTGTGGGTTGCTCACAAAATTGTAAATTCAGACCAAGACAGAATCATTAGAGGTGCACACAGACTGACCCAAATCAGCAAAAGTTGCAGGTCAAGCAATGCGCTGCCCTCAGAAGCTAGCACAAATATGGTGGCATGGATTGCGGACATATACCTCAACTTCAGACTCTAAACCCAGACTAATGCCTGTTGTAGGTCAAGCAACAGGTGGTCCTCACAAGTTGGCAGTCAGCACCAATGGGGTGTCATGGGTTACTCACAACCCTCTACAGCGCAGAATCTGAAACTATACTGATGACTCTTGCAGGTCAAGCAACAGGCGGACCACACAAGTTGGCAGTCAGCACCAATGGGGTGTCATGGGTTACTCACCATCCTCTACAGCGCAGAATCTGAAACTATACTGATGACTCTTGCAGGTCAAGCAACAGGCGGACCACACAAGTTGGCAGTCAGTACAGCTGTGGTGGACCGCCTGAGGCGCCGCCTGCGTAGCAATGGTTTCAGAGCCCACCTGACCCTGCAGCTGCAGCCAGAAGATGATGATCTCATCTCCAATGTGCACGTCACTCCCTTGAGGGCTAGTAGAGCCCTGGCCCTGCGCTACCTGGCCAACAAGTTCAACCTGGACATGCAGCGCATCACAGTAAGCATCCTTCTGTGAATACTTTGACGCAGTGAAAGTCTGTGAAGTTTTGGTGAGGGGTTGTCCCTGACTTTGAGGATCTGGCATGTAATGTGTCACAGTGAGCATGCCAAGTCCGCTTTCTATTGACCACATGCATGCCTCATTTGCTTGCAGCTTCAGTGAGGCATTACTGACAACCAGCAATGCCATCAATGTTAAGGGGCATGCTGCATCTCTTGCTTTAGCTAAAACTGGTCATGCAAACAGCCTCGTGTCCCTTCCATTTCAGTAAGACCCTCTTGAGAAGCATTGATGTTTTTTCAAAATTTCAATTGTCTACTCGCCTCTGCAGGTCATTGTGCTGCCACCGGCAGTCAAGCAGAATAATGAGATGTACAGCGTGGGCTCATATACCAGTGATCTAGCAGAGCTGGTCAGTGGGTTGAACAAGGTGTACATAGAGATTCCCAAACAAGACCAGACCTTTGACATGTCCGGTTTGGATACTGGGGATGTACAGTCAGTAGAAAAGCTGACTGTCAAAGTTGGACCCAAGCTGTTTGGGGACAGAGTGCAGTTTGTCAAGGAGCAAGAGCACCTTGATGACGTTGTCAAAAGCGCCAAAATCTCTGATGACAAGTAGACCAGATGCTTCGCTTGGCTCAGATACACACACTGAATAAAGGGGTTTGTTGGGCATGTAGTCACAGCCATGTTTTGGGCTTAATGTCAAGCCAGAGTTTGACATCGTTGTTGTGACAGTGCTGCCAAATTTGCTCCCAGCACGTCATGCATTTAAAAGTCCTTCTGCATAGGCCTTTCCAGCATGCACAAACAATTGCAGCAGGTTGAATGAACTGCATCTTGTAGCAATTGCGGCAGCTCAAGGCTTACTATTTTCTGTTGGCAGTCACTGTGTTGGTCACTATAGCATTATACATTCGATTTGCAGGTCCCTTCAAGTGTTGTCCCACAGATTCCAGATTGCATCTCAAATTCTGTTAATGCCACCCATTGGCCGCCATTGGCATCACTCGATATGGTGCCTTAGTGAATACGGCATGTTCATGATAACCAGATGCTGGGCAATGTCATAGTTTGTAAAGACATGACTATGTTGCTTGCGATTCACAGGTGCAGTACCTCGGAGTCCGTAGAAGGCACAATGCAGCACTAATGTCTTCCGTTGTTGCCAAAAGCATTGACGTAGTCATCAGAATCTGATGCAGAAGCGCAGTCATAAGCGCACTGTTCGTATCTGACAATGAAGCCAATAAAAGACAGCATTAAAGGTACAGCACACGCTCAGCAACACTGACTTCAACAATTGAAGCATGTTATTGTAAAGCTGTTGACATGTGTGGCTGTGAGTGACACTACTGCAAGGGATCAATTGCCCAATGTGCAAACTGTGTCTGGAACAAAAGCTTTTGTCTTAAGCATGGCAGTCTTTACTCTCATCCAACCTCAATTCACAGTCATGATGTACACTTCAGCTCTTTATTTGAACAGCCATCACAGACCAACAATTGAAGAGTAGACAGTATTGCAACAGCACAAGGATGCACTTCATGTTGCAAGCTGCCAGTACAGATGTCATTGACCATTCACATCTGCCAATCAGCTTTTGTTGCGTGCAGGCAAGAAGTTCCGAGGATGTGTCGGTGTCAATGAGAGACAGATGTGTTGCATTCCATGGTAGCTGATCCGTTCGGGATTGGCAGCCAGACAGCAAGTTTAAGTGCTGGGCCGCAGCCTGCAGGAAGCATCAGACTAGTCAGCAACCAAGTCTTGATCCGCACGACCTACATGTGCCATGACAGCAGAAGACAGATGTTGTATGATGACGCAATTCCTATTCAGTTTCAACAGACCAGTGAAGCTAGCTTCATCACAGCCAATTTTGTTTGTTGCGCTGACAAGCATCACCTCCAATTGCAATCATTGAAAATCCAATCTAGCCGCACTCATTGCAGCAGACCTGTAGCTGATGACCAGTGACCGCATGCAAAAATTGACATTGACACGTCTCTGTGAAGCAGAGAATTGGGATAAAAGCAGACACAATTTCATGTGAAGTGACAGCAGGACTGGCGATACCTGCTCACAACACAGGTTTCAATGCACCGCTCTTGACGTCATACACAAAGCCATGCACAGGAATGTCCTTTGGGATGGCCTTTGTGTTCCTGATGATGTTGATGTCAGTCCTGACGCTTGACTCCAAGCCCTTGAATGTCAGGAAATCCTTGCTGGAAACCTCCTGCAAAGCCTCCTGGCCCAGATCCCTTTCGACAACCTACAGAGGCGCTCAATGCTGGTGTCTGTGGCATGCTGGTGTTCTTGTCTCAGTCAGCTACCATCTCAATGCAGAAGGAAGCAGCTGCAGCTGACCTTATACAAGTCCTGATTTTCAAAGGTTTCCATTCCTGCATGCATACATGCAAATATGTCAAAAGTTGACATTGCAATTATTATATTCTAGTGTTTGATATGAGCAAATGCTTACCACATTCTGTGTGATGAATGACCAAGATCTCCTGAGTGCCCAGCAGTCTCTCAGAAATGATCAGTGACCGGATAGCATCGTCTGAAACGCGTCCACCAGCATTTCTGATAACGTGCGCGTCACCGATGTTCAGACCCAAAAATGCTTCCGGGTGAAGCCTCGCATCCATACACGTGACAACAGCCACCTTGCGTGCAGGCGGAGCCGGTGCGTTCCCCGCAGAGAAGTTCGATTGATACTGTTTGTTGGCGTTGGTGAAGTCGGTCAAGTTCTGACTGCTTGCAGAGGTTGACATTGCAGATATATGGTTGCACTGGGTCAGCGAGCCCAGGTGAAACTTACTTAAGTGCAACAAGCTGCTCTGCAGCGACAAAGTAGGCAAGCGCATACCTGTGCGCAAGCTTGCGGATTTGCGCTGGATCACGCGCACGTGCAAGCCCGTGCACGGCAACTTTACAACTGTGTATCAGTATGCAAGCTGCAAGCCGACAAACTTCGTAGCTTGTCAGGGCCTGCTTGACACTGTGCAACAGGACTGCTGGACACAGACTACAGCAGTACAGTTGCAGCCTGCGCAAAATCATTTCGTATGACAAACTGCGTGACTTTGCGTCACTGCAGCACCGGCTTCTTCTGCGAAAGGTCATGCTGAGTCACACAAATTCAAAATCTGGCCCACACTCACTCTGCACTCTTATTGCAGGCCGAGTGCTGCGCTTCAGCTGCTGGAAGTTCTTGAAGCAGCAGTCACTGATACATACTGTCTTTGCATGTCATGATGTGCAATGTTGCGAAGTCAAAGCAGCTGAGGACTTTGTGAATGTGGTGCACCATGTGACCTGTCAGCAGTGTCACTAGGTCAAGTCTGGGAGCAAGTGCTGACATGCAGAACACAAGCAATGCTCAGATGCTGGTTTCTGCTATTCGTCTCATACTCTTCAACTTTCGATATCCAACAAACAGGTGAAGATCTGTCATGACAACTGATCAACAGTATCGACATCTGAACTCTAGGTATGTCATCCCACAGGTATGATGGTTCAGCCTGAGGCAACCCTGTTCACTCTGCAAGAACAGCAGCAGAACGTCAGCTGCTGCTTGCAACGCACAGGTAAGTACTGCACGTCAGACACCTGACAATGCAAGGCCAGCTTCAAATGCAATTGTGCAAGCATCACATGTGCACAAAGCATGTGAGCATGACTGCAAGGCACAGGTTGCTTCAAACCCTGGGTGCGTTTCAGATCAGCATTGTGCATAGTAGCACCAGCACATGGCAAGCCACCTTATTTGAATTACACGTTTGAACTGCACATGCTTTTTGCAGCTCACCTTCCTGGGCCTCAGCAATGGGGCTCATGGCTGCCCTTCTGCCTCTGCGGTTGCTGCCAGCTGTGTCCTCCAACTGTATGGAAGTTGATTCTACTTTGTACCACTTGTTTTTTTTGCTATGACACATGAGATGCAGTGGCATGGAGCAATAGCAGAGAGGAGGGGGGAACCAGCAAGATTGCAGGCAATTTACGTCTGCAACATGAGACTGTGTTGCAAGGTTCATGCTTGGCATGGTGTATCAAGGCACATGCAAAATGACAAGCTCAGTGACATAGCAAGTCACATCTAATATGCAAGTTTTGCATGAAAGCAAGAGCGACGCACATACACCACTGTAGCACTGGAGGCAAGCAACCCACATTAGCTGGGTTGGCTGACGCAGATGAGCGGCGGCTCTGGGACCTGGTCTGGCGTGCGGGAGGCTTGGCTGGCTGGCTGGGTCGCGTCGTGGCTCTGCTGGCTGCGCGCCCACTGCTGCGCCTGCCTGTGTTGCTGGTCACACCGCTGTCAGCCTGCACCGCAGCACACAGTCTCAGGACGATGTAATCTTCAAAACCAGGAGCATGTCTTTGTGTTGAAGGTCTGCCAGCACTTGAAATTTCCTTCCCCAGTAGTGTACGTTGTAGCAAATGAAGGGATATAGTAGGCTTGCAGGACGAATTACCACATAGGTCTACACACAGTGACCAAGATGAGGTACAACAGACAGAAAAATTTAGGGTGACAATGGTCCTCACAGGCAGCGCATGAACAGACAGAATTATTTGCATTGGGCAGTTCTGCACAGGCCATGCATGTATGCGGATGACTGCTGCCTGAAGCCACTCCTGCGCTGTACGTATTGAGCATCATGCTGTCAAAATCGTGGTCTGGCCGGCCAACACATTGCAAGACTTGCTCCTTTACGCTCTGTTTGACTGGCTGTGTCCATACCAACATCTGATGGTGCTGCAAAAGCCTTAGCTTGCAACGTCCTTACTGTAAAACGACAGACCTGAGTGGTGCGCGCCCTCTTGGCTGCAGTTGCATTGCTGGTGGTGGTGCTGTTGCTCCTCTTCCTGCTACCCTTGGCTTTGGGGTCCTCTTCTTCCTGCATTGGCAGCAGCCCTTGACTTTGCTACAATATCATTCAATACATTAAAACTTAATGATGAAATATCTCAGAATCGTGCTTCATTGTTGATTTTGTGGCCCTGACTTGCTGTGGGCAACATTTCTGAGCAGACTGAACACAAGAATCTGTCACTGGCCAAAGGCACTGTATACCACTTTATCAAGAGTGGCAGCGACTTGTGAGCGAAAGCAGCTGCCGTAAGCTGACTGGAACTGTATTCAGGTGAATGCAGAAATGCATAACACCAAACCTGTCAAACATGAAACAATGCTGATTCAGTCAGCTGACTGATTCAGTCAGCTTTGACGCCAACTTAAATGCTGCACTGACCTGCATTGCATCCTCTGCTTGCGTGTTTAAAGCGACAGCATTAATGTCATCAGCTGCTGCCTGTGCAGACTGCTCTGCAGCACGCTTTTGCACTCGCTTGCCAATGGTTTCTTTGCCCTCAGGCTGAATGCCACTGGCCCCAGTGCCCTTAGCCCCAGCAGCCTTAGGCCCTGCGCCCTTAGCCTCGTCAAACTGAATGCCCTTGGCCCCTGTGCCCTTAGCTCCAACAGCCTTGGCCTCTGAACCTGTGGCTGCACTTCGTTTGGCCCCTGCGGCTGTGGCTGAGCTGCCCTGAGCCCTACTGCCTGCGCCTGAGCTGCCCTTGGCCTTTGTGGCCTGAGTCCCACTGCCCTCAGCCCCAGTGTCCTTTGCTGTTTTGCTCTGAGGATTTGCCTTGCTAGCCTTCTGGGGTTTCTTGGGCTGGTCTTCAGAGCCTGAGGGACCTGCCACCGCATCATCAGCAGCCGCAGCTGTGGCTGCAGTGCTTGGCTCAGCATCAGCGTCATCAGCTGTGGCAGCAGTGGCTGGTGCTGCTTCTTGCTCTGCTGCTGCTGCTGCTGCCTGTGCTGCCTTCTCTGCATTGGTCTTACGGCCGCGCCTCTTCTTCGCTGGCGCTTCCCCACTACTGCTTGGCAGGTCCAACGCTGTGGCAACAGCAAGCGTGTAGGCAGCCGCCTGTGTTTCAGCTGCTGCAGCAGCTGTGGCATTCATTGACTGAGGCTCAGCTAGCAGCTGACTTCTACTTGAAGGCCTAGTGGCAGCAGCCGTTGTGCCCCTGCTGATTGCGTGCGCCCGGTCAATGACTTCAGCAGCTGCTGCTGCAGGTGATGCATTAGCTGCCACAGCTTCTGCAGCAGCATCTGCCACCAGAAGGGCTGCCTCCTCAGCTGCTGCCGCAGCTGCTCCAGGGCTTGCAACAGCTGCTGCTGCCAAAACAGCTTGCTCTGCGGCTTCGCCAGCTGCAGTGCTTGTTTCCGCCTGTACAGGATGACTTGTTTGAGAAAGCCCGTGGATGGGTTCAGGATTCTTGACCAGCCCTCTGTAACCTCTGTACCACTGCAGCATGGCAGAGCGCATTTTTAAGCTGAGCTTGAATGTCTGACGAGTCATTCATGACAGTCGGATAAGCTGCAATTCATGAGCCCAGGTTTGCATGTGTCTGACAGCAGCTGTCCTGACAAGGCAAGAGGCAAATGCAATGCTAAACAAGTGATGTGCCTGAGACTCATATTGAAAGCAATGAAGCCTTGACATGCTTTATGCCCAACAGCTGCTATCATCAGCGCAATTGTGGCTTGCAGCTGTGGACATCTGCCACATGCTGGTCTCAAAGACATAATATTGTAGCATAAATGCATCGTGAGCCAGTCCTCAGACGAGCTCTCTGGTTCAAGACCAACAACCTGAAACCTACAGGTCATGACTCAATGTGATGCAATCCAGTCATGGCGTGTGTATCTGCATACATACATACATACATAATCTGCAAGCTCACCGCTGGTGAAACTTCCGCTTGATATTGCCTCTGCTTGCCAGCACGTGCAGTGCTCAGATGGACGCTTGGGCTGGCGTCTTGACCGCTTGCATCAGGTTGCTCTGAGTCTGAGTGCTTCCTTTTCCCATTGCTCTGAGGCAGAGGCGCCTGAGACAGCCCTGGGCCTGTGGCAGCAGCCCTGCCCTCAGCATGCCCACTAGGCCCAGCTTCTGATGCCTTGGCTTGGGACGGCTGACTTGGCTTGACTGTGACTGAGGGTGGGTGAGCCAATGCAGCATCCTGTTTATCGACAATTGTACCTGTGCAACCACCTGGCAGAGTTTTGCGAAATGTTATCTGCTGCTGTGGTGATAATTTGGGAAGAAAAGATCAATGCAGTATATCACAACAACCACCTGCATGCTGCCAGAAGCCAGCAGCTGCTATGCTCAAGCTATGCAGATTTTGTCTCACATGTGAGCGCAACAAGATTGCCAACAGAGATTGCCTCATGCATCAGATCCAAAGTTGCAGGCGATTGTCTTGAATTACCACAGTGACAAAGCCGGCTGCATGGGATTAAATGATTGTCACAGCCTGATAACACATTGTGCATGCTCACATTGGCTCAAATAGCCTTTGCCAGCAAGCAGTAGGTAGTGTTGCAGCTTTGCTGCACAGCATGGCATGCATACCTTGCTGTTTGTCAAGGTGCAGCTTGGGTGGCTTGGAAGCTGAGCCCCTGAAGACACTGGTGACCTTGTTCATCAGCCAATTACTCTTTGGCGCAGCCTGCATGGGCGACGCTGGCTTTACCTGCACCCAAGCCCAGCCGCGGGAAATTTTGATTGGCCAATGCACCAACAGCAACTGTGAAAGAGAAGTATCTGGTGCTAATGCCGCACATCTTCCAGGAGATATGTTGCATTGACTACGGCCAAAAGACTGCAGGCCTGGTCTGATCAGGTAGTGTCAATTCAGAAAGCCTGGATCACATTTGCGCCAAAACCACGCAATCGCTGACCACCAAGAGGTACTTCATGGGAGTTGCAAGTGACAAAAGAATGTGACATCAGCCAAATCAAGTAAATGTTGCCTGTGACAGTGGTCAGCTCATATGGCGCTTGTGCCGCCATTTGCAGCTCATGTGATGCGTCACAGTCAATCCTGAGGGTCTCTTAATAGTCCAGGTGCTGCACATGTTAGCAAGATCAACCACATTTGGCAGGCTACAGCTTTCACAGATGTGCATCGCACGCAGAACATACACGCTTCCAGAGCCTGAACTCTCAAACAATGTGACGTCACCCGGACCATGATTGTGCACCCTGAGACAGTCTGTTCAGAGCTGTACTTGCTTTGCAAATTGCTTTTATGTATGGCTGCAGTCACCTCTGGAGTGCCCTCTTTGCTGGAGATCTCGTCCTCTTCACCATCGTCAGCACCTGCAGTCCTCTCTTCAGCTTCTTCATCAGATGAACCTTGGTAAGGCAGATCAGCGACTGAGGCAGGTGATGCTTCAGAAGCGGTGACTGAGGCTGTGTCAGGCAGCCCTGCAGCTTGTGGGGCAGCAACAGGCAGCCCTAGATCTTCATCACGGCGTGAGATGCGGCGAGGTGATGGAGACGTTTTGCTGGCATCAGCAGCCTGTATTGTCAACAACATGCTTCGTCACTGAAAGGGCAGGATAGTCTGTGCTGATAAGGAGAGCATGCATGCATGCCATGCAACGGTGTAGCCTGATTCCTGTACATAAGATCATCTCTGACTGGAAAAGTCCAGCTAACAATTTTCTCAGCACTGCAAGCATTATTCACAGAATATAAGCTAAGGCCGTTATTTGTGGTGTGTAAGGAGAATTCAAAAAAAAAAAATGTGACTGAGGCTTGTCAATGTCAACAAAGTCACCAGGTCCAGCTTGGGTGGCAATCAATGTCAACAAACAGGTGTCATACCTGCGTCCTGGTGCGTGATTTGCTGTCCTTCTTTGCTAGCCTTTGGCGCAGGCGCTGCTCTGTTGCCTTTGCTGCGACCAGCTCCTGCTCGGCGCGTCTGGCAGCACCCTCTGCTGCTCCTTTGGCAGCTTCAGCTGAATGTGCTTGATCAGCTGCAAAGAACATCAGCGTCAGGACAGAAAGGGCGAATTGTGCTCACAGACAAGAGCATTGTCCCGATGCAGGCCACCATCAACACAAGCATTACAATCATGTTTTTCAGCCCAAGCTTCAGGATTCAGACCTGCAGGGGACTTCAACAAAACAAAATTACATCAGGTCATCAACACAGAGACCAAGACGTCCATGAAGAGGCAACAGCAAGAAATGGTATACATGCATTTGCATACAGACACTGCTGCGCCAAACGGTGCAAGTTTTTCAAAGGGCAGACAGTCTGACATGCAAACAAAGTTGCCACAAGTGAGCAAATTGGCTGTTGCAACCTTCTAAGACATGCATGCTTGTATGTAAGCTGCCTGCAGCTGGCTTGTGGCCGGTCATGAACAGCATAGGACAGACTTTCCAGAGCTAGTCTCTGCTGTCAGAGACCATTTCCAGTGCTAGTGTTCTGCTGTCAGAAACCAGCTGTGTCTGAAGGTTTGGCGGGTAAGAATGATCAAAATGCTTGTAATGCTGCCAGCCGTTGTGAGGATGACATGCTGTTTGTGAGCACATACTGGATGATTCAATCTCATTGTTATGCACACAAGCCCTGTGTGATCCTGGTGACAGCCAGCATCTTCACCAACACTACTGCTATACGTATCAGCAAGATCTCTAGAGTCAGCGACGTTCACTGAGTGACATGTTGACCCTCAAGCGTCTGACAGAATATCGTCTGGCACTGAATGCAGCATGCTGCTGCATTGTTGTCGAAGCCCTTCCATCCAAACATCACCTGCATTCTGGGTTTTCTGCTGCTCTTGAGCCAGCAACGCCTTGATGTCCTCCAAGCTGCTCTGCAGCGCCTGAGCTGACCTGCAAGGACAGCAGGTACAACGTTACCCAGCTGTGCAGTTATGCGTCTGCTCTGTTGTCTGCCAGTCTGTGTTTGCCAGCCTGTGCCCACTGATTGACAGGGCTTTGCCTCTGCAGCAACAAGCTCCAGCCAGATTTCCACCTGTACTACATGCGCTGCAAGTTCATATTGATTAGACCAGACATGACACCTCCTCTGACAGGCACGTCATGTGAGACACAGCACTTGTTTATGTGAGGCATGATTGTCTGGACAGCTTTTGGAAGTGCCCGCCTGCTCATTGGCAGAAGGTATGCTAAGATGTACTGAATGTGCTTTGCAGAACAAGCATTTGCTTGTGACCTGCTGCCCTTGACAATTTCAGCGTGGCAATGAGCATGCTCACATTGCGCATAAGGCGTGCTGTTATGCAGGCCAAAGCAGACTACACACAGTATCAGCAAAACTGACCAGTGAAGACTGCTACCTCAGGAATCCTCATGTCACAAGTACAACTTGCATAAGCTCAAACAGCTGATCCTTAATTCACTGTGTAAGGCAGAGATGGCCATGTGCGCACACTGTTCTGGAAACTCTGACACATTCAAGCATCACAGCTGTGATCTGAAAATTGCATGGGTGGACAAGGCAAAGCTGAAAACTGAGCCAGGCCAGCTGTTTGTCTTGCCTTGACTGCTCCTCCCTCTCTTGGTGAGCTTGCTCCAGCTCAGCCTGGCTCTTCTTCCTGAGCTCCTTCAAAGTGTGCTGACTCTCTTGCTTTGCAGCAGCCAGGGAGCCTGCTGCCTGTACCATGGCTTCTTCCAACTGGCGGTGTAGGTCCTGCTTGGCCAGCCTCGACTGCTTGGCTTGTTCCTCCACCAGACCCTCGGCCTGCACCAGAAAGGATGAATCATTCCCGAAATGTCGGGGAGTCCATGGGGTCTTCTAGCTGGCAATGTTGGCCAGCCTTGACTGCCTAGCTTGCTCCTCTACCAAACCCTCACCATCAGATACTCTGTCCAAACAGGATGTTTCCTGTCTTTGACAGAGAACACGCCTCTTTGAAAACATACAAGAGGACAGTGTCATTGCAGAGCGCATTGTCAACACTTTAGCTGGTTGAGGTACTTGTGAGCTGCTGCATTCAGCTTCGCTTGCTACTTGTTCAATGTGACCATAATGTGCCAACATTTTTCTGTAAGGAGGCAATTGATCACTGATGTTGCATTGCAGTGGCCACAAATACCCACTGCCATTGTTGCTGGGTTGACTGGTGGCAATGAATGGAAGAAGAGGCATATCTGGTAAACAACATCATCTCAGCTGCAGATGCTGCAGTTCAACAGGCAAAAGCTCAGCCAACATATCAATCCAAGGGACTTCGCCGTTGCCGTACATTATTCGCACTTGATTCTTGAGAATTTGACTGAAAGGCATCAGCTGGCAGGCACAGCATAAATCTCACATCATCCTGCAGCTTGAATCTGAACAAGCACAAATAGTATATGTACCTGATGCAACTTCTCTTGCATAGTTGCTTTGTCAGCGCTCAACCTATCCACCTGAGACTGCAGATTGTCCTGGGTGTCCTGGAGTTGCTTTTTGACCCTCTCAACCTCCTGCTCAAGAGTTGCCTGCTGATTGCTGGCAGACTTTTGTGAAGCCGCCAACTTCAAAGACAGTTGTGCTGCTTCTGCAGCAATACTGCTTTTGGACGAGGATACGTTGACTAGCTGCCCTTGAGCATCCTGCAGATCTGTACGCAAATTTGCCAGATTACCCTTTACATCAGTCAGTTGCCTCTGCAGCTGCTGCTGTGAAGCTATTGCTGCAGTCACTTCAGTCGCTGCTGCAGCTGCTTCAGTGACTGCTGCTGCTTTCTCTGCTGCAGCAATGGCAGCTGCTGCCTCAGCTGCTGTATGAAGCTGCACAGCAGTGACCTGCTCAGCAACTGCTCTGTCACGGTCTGCAGCAGCTGCTGCAGCAGCAGCCTCAGCAAGTACCCTGGCTTGCTCAGCTGCTGCTTGTGCTGTCTTAGCTGCTTGCTGCACCTGTTGTGCTGACTCCACCTTGAGCAAGGCATCAGAGCGCTCTTTTTCAGCCTGCTGTTGGGCGTCCTGTGCCTTGTCAGCCACTGCTTGACTGGCAGCAGCCTTTGCATCTGCAGCACAAGAGACATTTGATGCAAATGATGCTTGCTGACAGTTCACCGTAGAAAGAAGGTAGTGCACAGGACAGCAGGTAGTGGTTTGTGCTGCATTTGCGCCGTATCGTTGAATTCACTGCAGATTGGTAGTCGATGTGCAAGATAGAAAGGCAAGAGAAGCAGGTCAAGTGACTGTGTACAGCACTCGCCCAATGCCATGGTAATTGCTGCCAGTATGCCTGGTAACAGCGTGAGTGCTGTCAAGTTCCACTACAACATTTTGACATGCGACCGTCGGCACATAATGCAGAAGCTTCAGAAGAAAGATGTTTGCATGAGCTGACCTGCAACTTTCTGGGAACTATCAGCAGCATCTAAGGCAGACTTGAGCTGCAGGTCCAATCCCTCCTGTATCCGCTGCAAGTCGTTGATCTGTGCTGTGGAGTCCCTGTATGAACATAGGACTGCAGATGTATGGCAAAGTGGCATTTGACCTTTCTTGGATTCTGAAAGAGATCGAGCAGGCAGATGCACAGTTTGGATTTGTCACCAGGTCTGTACCTTAGCAATCCCTTGTAACTAGCTTCAGCTTTGCCAGCCCTATCAATGGCTGCCATGCCCCAAGCGTCCATTCTCACTAAGCGCTCATCCTTTGCCTCAACCGCATCCATCAGCAACTGAGCAGCTTCCTGCAAAGTGTGTGCAGGCTGATGATAAGCACACGAGGCTGATGCCTGGGGACACTTCTAACCGCTTGGACAGAAAGCATGTCAACAACAGCAGCAGGAAACCTGTTACTTACCGCTTCCATGTCCACCAGAGTGTCATATTTCTGGCTCAACTGTTGTCTCTCTCGCCTTTCCTGAAGGAAAAGCTTCCCGAACCTAGCAAGCTGCATTGCAGATCACAGGACTCACATACAGGCGCCGCAAACTCGGTGCATATTGACCTAGCAGGGGCCAAGAGACACTTGCCTCAGACCGTAGAGCGTTATGATCATACTGTTTGGCTTCCTGTAAGTATTGGGGGGTGACCTCGGTCGCGATCCCATAGTACATGACAGGAGCGTGGCTGATCGAAGGCATCGCTGTACAGTCCTCAAGGAAACTGCGGCACTGCCATAGTGACGGTCTGAGCTTTTGCAAGAGCAACTGTGGCGATGTAAGCCTGTAAGTGGCCAAAGTAGTCATCGCTCCGAAGCCAAGGAGGCCAACAGTTCAACCTGACGAGAGCACGTCGCGCTTCACACAAGCGCTCGGTCAACGATTGACAGTGCACTGACTCCGTCTGCTGCAGACAGACAGCATTGTCTCGAGTCTTGCGCCAACGCCGAAGATCAAGTAGCTTGTTGAGGGTTTCTTTGAGAGACCACTCACCGCACGGTTCACTTAATTTCGCTTAGAACGCCGGGCGATGCAGGCTTCAGCTGTTCTACAGCATCCGTTGCCAATCAGAGGGGATTTATTTGCAAGATCTGGCTGTAGGACTGCATGTTTGCCCGCACGACCTCGACGCTGTCATGCCGCACGCTTCACTTGCAACGCGACGGAAACTAGCGCACCAGGTGCGCAGTTTGCCAGATGTGATGTTAGGCGGATTGTCACAAGCTTGCTTGGCCGGCGTAACGGTGACGGTGTATTGCAGAGATACAAGAAGCAAGTCTTGGCGATCTGTCAGGTGATGACAAGGAACAATGGCAAGACGGCATCCAGCAGCTGAAGGATTTGGGCATGGACGATGTGCTTGCAGAAAAGAGCTTGAAGCGAGGTTTTGGCTGGTCCAGTCAAGCGTACTGGTGGAAGCAAAAGGTCAAAGAGGTTCCAAAAGCTGGCGAGGTAATTTAAAGTGTTGCATGCAACTCAACAAGCATGTTAAAAATGTGAGCACTATGTGTTATTCCCCAAGCTCGCTCCCTCAAACTGTAGCTGTATAGAAAAAAGCGAGTCTTCTGGAAGCTTGTGATGATTTTGTCTGCGCTTCTTAGATTTAGAGGCCTCACGTTTTGTTTAGTTGTCAAGACCTGGCTCCATGCATGCCTGTTCACTACCTGCACTGCTGTTTGTAGATAAAGGAGAAGCTTGACTACCTACGTAGTCTGGGTCTGAATGACGATCAGCTGCAAGAGGCAGTCAAGCACTTTCCAGAAACTGTTGGGCTTGATCTCGAATCTCAAATGAAGCCAAATGTTGAGAAGATGAGCAAAGAGTTCTTTGTCAAGGGCAAGATGTTACCTAAGACTCTGGCCAGAAAGCCACAAGCTCTGGGATACCAGGTCGACTGTGAAGGAGACTGCAAGGGCGACTGCACACGTTGCTGGTCACACTTTTAAACGCATCTGAAGAGCTGCTCTCTGGGAACGTGCAGATTTGCATTTGCAATCCTTTCCTGATGGTCACATTCCCAATGCACAGATGACGGTGTGATTGCTGTCTTAGCTCTTCTCTGCTTCTCAAAACTGATCCACCAATATCTGCATTGCGCGAGTGACATCTCTAAACACTGACACTGTTTTAGTCATCATTGAGGCTTGAGCACTGTTCTATCAAGCCTTGTGCTGCTTTCAACTTTCAAAATCTGTTGTACATTGAAGCACAGTTGCCTGGCTTTGCTTGTTACAGTGGGCATTTGGCACTTGTTGTTTCAGCACTTTTTGACCCTTTAGGTAACCAGAAACAGTGAGGGTGATTGATGATTTTGTTCAAGATGTCCAGTCAGCAACTCAATTTCACATGTTTGTGCTGAGCCCGGCGGCACTGTGCAGCACATTGCGCAGCCATGTTTCATGCTTCAATCTCAGTGATGCAATCTATTTGATATCGATGGTTGGATATTGGTCGGTCTTGATTTGTTGAGATTGTGTTACCATGACATTTCATAATTGTCACTGGTGTGCAGTAGTGTGTCCAGCCACTGGTACAGCTTGTGTCCTTGTTGAACTGGCTTCCACAGTCCACATGGTCATGATTTATGGACTATAAGAAACAACATCCAGACACCTTCGCAGAACCCTTTCGGGCAGGCCACTGTTACACGCATCTTGTGATAGAGCAAGCAAGAAGGCAAAGCCTACGCCTTTCGGCACCAGATCCTCGTGCTGCAGCAGATGCTGTGGCAAACCTTAAGACTGAGTTACACATGCCATGCTAGGCACGCATCTGCAAGCTCCTACGATGCTCCAGTTCAGAAAATGGTGTTATACTAAAGAAGAACATAGCGTATATTCAATATACACAATATCAAGACTCAGCAGGCATCACAGTGTTGCCTCCTGCAGGACTTCAGTGTTGTCTGAGCTGGTGCATATTAGTGTGAGTCAGCATGTCCTTGTGAGTCTGAGCTAATGCAAGCAAGTTGGACACATGTGTACGACCTGCTGTCATCTCTTCTTCAGATCTGCTGACAGAAATGGTGACTGCGATTACTGAGTGTGTGCAAGGTAAATTCATGAGTATCCAGAGTCAAAAGTCAATTGTTAGTCTGCTTGAAACTGATGACATGAGCGTTGTGCCGCTTCGGCCATTCGGCGTCAGATGTCAAGCAAAGATCTATCGCCAAGAACACAGTTGCAAGGGGCGGCCTTTACGCGTGCAAAGCAGCCACGCAGAGCTTTCGCTCCGCTGCTGGACGCAACTGGAATGCTGTATTCACTGTCAAACAGGCTGTGACGATCGCTGTACGTGACAAGCTAGACTTGGTCTGCTGGTATGGGCAAAGCACTAGTGACTTGAATAATGTGCGGACGCGGCGCTCAATTTTCACATCGATACTGTGACACTCCTGTATAGTAGTCTATACTGTGATCTGTGTGAAACTTAGTACCGCTTGATCAGCGATCGCCCTGTGTTCCACTCTGCTCAAGCCTGCACTAGCTTTTGTCCCTGCTCTGCTTTGATCTGGTGCCTGTTGAGCAAGAAAACTGACCATTTACTGCCGCAGGTCATTCCGTTTGAATGGACATTCCACATGCACTTCATGGCCTCTTCTGCACTGCGTGGCGCCGTCAAGTGAACACAGCTCTCAAGACCTGTAGTGTATTGCCAGGTGCAGAGTTGCCTTTGCTGCCCTTGCCTGTTCTTGATGCAACGTTCGCATGCGCACTGTTGCCGACACATAGCAATGTAGAGCTTGCAATGAAGTGCACGGCTAAGCAGAACTGTACTGCTGCAACATTCTGTTTGATGCAACAGGGCACTGGCAAAGCTTCTCAACATCAGCCGTGCCAGATTGTACACTAGCAAACAAAGCCCTTGAGCCACAGCCGGCAAGCTCAACACAGCAACCGCAGAAAGGATCTGCAGAGCCAGATATCAGTCGACTTCGGCCTGATCTGTGCAATCAGTGGGATTTTGCTGCAAATGCCTATATTGGCAACAAGGTGATCCACCCTAACAGCAACAGGAGGGTGCAGTGGACATGCGACCAATGCCCCATGGGTGCACGTCATATCTGGCAATCAATGATCTTCAGCAGGACCCAAGGCAGTGGATGTCCGTTTTGCGCAGGACAGGCAGTATGTCAGCACAATTCCCTTGCCACACAATCACCTGGCGTCGCCTCAGAATGGGACTCAGATGTAAACAGCTTGACCCCAAGTGACTTTACCAATTGCAGCAATGCTGCGGTTGGTTGGAAGTGTTCTACCTGTAAGCGTGTTTGGCGGGCAGCCATCAACTCTCGTACTGCTGGCCATGGATGTCCTCGTTGCGGGCATCTGAAGCAGGCAGCTAGCAACAAGCAGCCAACTTTAGCTGCTTCTGGACTGACAGGAATGAGGTCCTGGGATGCCGAGCGGAATGCTCAGGACAATCTTGATGCTACACGTTTGACTTTAGGCAGCGCCAGAAAAGTGCACTGGGTGTGCCATGAGTGCCCTTTGGGAATCAAGCATAGATGGTGTGTAGCTCCGAGTGCACGGCGTTTGGGCCGCAAAGATGAAAGCGGTTGCCCATTTTGCACAGGTCAAAAGGCTTGCAAGTGCAACTCTCTTCAGACCTTGTATCCTGATCTTGCAGCCAAGTGGGACCATCAGAAAAACAGCACCACACCTCATGATCATACACCATTTTCCCGCAAAGAAGTCTGGTGGAGGAATCATGAGCGAGGTAGCTGGCGTCAATCTCTTGAGCGTCGCGCTAAAGCGCTGTGGGTGCGCAGGCGAGCAGAGTCCATCAATTCTGTGGTTCAGCCTAGGAAGCCAGATTAGTTGAGCCCACTTACATTTAGAATCAGGCACAACTATGTGGTGACATTCTGTGTGGTTTGGTAAACATTTAAACAAGTTCAATCATCTGCACTGAGTGGCGTTGAAATGACTTTCTCCAGTACATCTCCTTCAATAGGCATTTTACCGTCCCTCGGCTTAGCAATTTGAAAGCCTGCTTTTTGTCTTGCACAACATCACTTGTAATGCCGTCAAAATCCAGCCAGAAAAATCGTTTGTTGTGTTACATAATGCATTTGTTTCCCGACACCAAACATGGACGTGTTGTCAGTCATTTTGAAAGGTGTCACATGCATTTGAGTGATGAAGCTTTCACAGATGGGTGCGCATGCTCTGTCCTGTGTGGGTGCAACAGGCACAGTATGGGTAGCACTGTATGCGCTGAAAAGTAGACAACACGCTCTGAGCAGCATGTTGGAAGGCCTTTCAACGCTGCCTTCCTGCAGCACCACTTGCATTGCCAAGCTTCACTTGCAGCATGCTCACAAGGCTTCTTTGGATTGTCAACAAGGCAAACGCCTGTTGTGAGATTGTTGGTGTGTAAGGCAAGCTTAGTCTCAAGGTCAGCTGTAAAGAGAAGCCTGCTTATCTATATGCAAATGCAGTAAAAGTCGTCTACATCTCTGCTTCACAAGTGGTGCCTGCTGCACTTAGAGCGTACGTACGCAGTATGTATACATACTGTGCTTTGTAAATTTGCTGCTGACCAGAAATACTCTGAGCTGCTTTTAAGGCAGAAGGCGAGTGGGAAACGAAACAACATCCAGCTACAGGCTAGTATACAAAGTGGGCTACAAGATAGCAGCACATCAAGCTGTGCGCATATACAACAGAATATAGGCCTCTCTGGACAAGACATCAGCTTCTGTGACTGGTTTCACCTGTGTGTCGCTGATATAATACCACATACGTTGTTTTTCCACGCCATTGCTGCCTGCAACATTCATAATCTTCTCCTCAGCATTGCTGCTGTCAGGCAACGCAGCGTGCTCAGACTCTGTCTGATTCTGACTGCTTTCAAGCGCTTCTGGGCTCTCATTAGAACTAGCACTATGAGTGTTTGCTGTAGCATTCTGTCCTGCGGTGTCTGTGCTAGAAGGCAGGTTTGTATGCACACCATTGGTCTGCTGCGCTGTCTTCACTGCAGCATTTAGTGTTTGGGAATCTTCTGTTGCGCTGCTGTCACTGTTCTCCCAGTCATCAGGTACGGTGTGCTGGGAAGCCTCGACACCATTGTGGGCTTGAGTGCTAGCATCAGCGTCTGAGCTGGCAGGCTTGCTGGTGTCTTGAGTAGCACCAGCATGATCAGCATGACTACCGTCAGTAGCAGCAGATGAAGCTGCAGATCCTGACTTGCTGCTCTCTGACTGTTTCTGTGTGCTGTCGCCTCCGCTCTCTTGTGCAGACGCACCTTTGCTGACATGCGTGGCGTCTGGACGTTGTGCAGCCGGCCCATTGGCCTTAACATCTTTGCCCTTGACAGACTCAGCACCTGGAAACGACGCTCTCTGTGCTTTGCCCTTTCTGGTGCTTTTGCCTGCCAATGCTGACTCTGCACTAGCGGCAGAACTGGTAGCAACAGTGGTAGAACTGACGGCAGCTGAAGGGTTGAGGATGCCGTGCTTGTGCAGCAGGGATTGCAGGTGAGGGGACTCTGAAACGGTCAAGCCACGCTGAACATAGGCAACGTAGTGACCGCTGCGCATTGTGCCAATGTGCTCAACCAAGCCTAGCAGGGTATACCTAGCAGTGCTTGTCTGTTGGCCCTGCAGCAGAACGACGGCATCAGCTGCAACTCTTGCACCAGCCACGCATGCTATACAGGTTCAGCAAACCCAGCTAGCTACATACTGGAGCAGTCAACTGTCTCCAGCCATCTGGTCCAAGAAACAACAGGGGTAGTACGGTACTGAAGGTTTGCTAAGCAAAGAAGCAGGGTGTAACCAGTTGAACCATGCTGTGGGACCAAGAGCATAACAAAGAGGCTCAGGTGGCCTGGGCATGTCTGCAGAATGAGCAGGAGCGTGCCCAAAGTTATGTTGTTTGGTGAAGTCAAAGGTCCAACTTCTGAAGGTTTGCCGTGCAAATATTTGGAATGACATGGTTTTCAGACGCTAAACATCACTTATCCTTACCATGGCGCCACGAGCAAGCTGGCCTGGCAAGACAAAATTCGTGCCTCACATTATGTGGCACATTGTATTGGAAAGTACAATAGGAGAGTCCAATATTTGTCAAAGAGGGTAATCTCACCTTGGGGTCACAGAAGGGTGTGAGATCTAGGTTCAGTGGAAATGAGACAGCTCCATCAATCTTGCTGAGGCGGCCGCGCAGGTCCTGCTGGAAACGCTTCACATGCACCGTCAGCAGTGGCGGGCACCTGCACATGGTGACAGTAATCATTGACAACTGTTAGCATATATTGCTAGATGTGTGTGGCACAAGTCCTGTCTCGCCAGGCGAGGCCGCCTGCTCAGGGCAATAGGTTGTTGTACAAGCTCTACTCATGAATCATATATGCCACGCAAGTGCTGCTGGACACATTTCATATGCACCACCAGCAGTGGCGGGTACCTACGTAGGCCATTGGCTCTATCAAAAGGCCATCTGTCAAAAGGCCATTGGCTCTGTCAAAAGGCGAAAGGCATGCAACACCCTTTGTAGCATACTTTTGAGAGGAAATGTCACAAGCAAAGGGCATGCAAAACTTACTTGTGAATGGAGTAGCCTTTAACAGCTGAGCGCTGGACGTTCACCAAACCCCCTTTCTTAGCAGATCGCTTCTGTTTGCACTGAACAGCTGACTTCTCACCGTGCGTGGATGCTGTGCTTCCATTCAACGGTGTTTCTTCAGCTTTGAGGCCATTGAGACTGTCTGTACCTTGTATGTCTGAGGCCAGGCCGTTTGTTCCATGTCCATTCATAGCCTCCGCATGAAGTTGATCAAAACCATTTTCTGAGGCTGTGTGACTGCTATCTGATTGTCTTTGATCAGGCGCAGAGTCAGTGCTGTGTTCAGAGGTGTGATTCACAGCAGGAGCAGCAGCTTCTGCTGCCACTTCTTCAATGGCTGCCTCAACAGCCTCTGAAATGACGTCCACAGCCGCAGCTGCTGTCTGACTTGCAGCTGAATCAGCATCTGCTGTTGCTGATTTGTCATGAAACGTTGTAGAACTGTCACAGATTGTCGCATGGATGCTGTCAGCTTCTGATGCGAAGTTGCTCTCAGGCTGGTCAACTGCAGCAGTACGCTGAGCATGGCCTGCCGCAGCTGTGGAAGCACTGCTGGTTGGGTCACCCACAGCTGCGGTAGAGCTGTCACTGCTGTCAGGTCCTTCAGCTTCAGCAGCTGCACCTGCTTTGCCTGCAGCTGTGCTGGCGCTGCTATCCATGCTGCCCTCAGCTGTGGCAGAACCACCATCGACAATGCTGCCTGTGTCATAATTTGCCTCATGCATGTTGTCTGCATTTGAAGAAGAAGACTGGGAGCTGAAGTTGTCGTCTAGCGGGAGGCGACCACGCATTGAGCTCATGAGAGAGCGCAACTCAGGGTTCTCTAGGGCATCAGCAGCCCAGGAAGAAGGTGAAGAGGCCGAGGAGTCTGAAGATGAAGAAGAGGATCTCCTAGGACAACCCAGTGGCTGGAAGTCAACTTGGCCATCTGTTGGGGGTAGGGATGCGTCTGTGGGGGACGGGTACTCCCACCGCCCTGCAACACAACCTCATAGCTTGAGAAGTCTTGCTGAAACAGGTCACACAAAGCTGATTTGTGAGGCCAAGCATAGACTTGCTTTTGCTTGCATGCATCCATGCACACAGAAAAGCGTATTTGATATGCAAATGAGCTACACCACATGCGGTGACCTCCAATTTCTGGAGTGCAGACCAGACACAGCATAGTTGGTCACGACTCTAACAGCAACAGCAATGATCATTTAGAGTGCTGTGCCTTAGTTTCTGGTTACAATGACTGCATTGGGTACCAACAAAGTTGCCCGTACATCAAATTATCAGTGCTTTGAAGCAGCAGCGTTTGACTGATGATGGTCCTTACAGCAGAGTAATTGTTCCCACCTTTTTGTCCATGTTATCAAAAACCTATTTGGGCGGAATCACTTTATAAAGAGAACATACTGTACCTTGTCCTTCATGTTGAGGCAGCTGCCCGACAATCCAAGTCTTGAAATTTTTGCCATCCTGAGTTTGGACCCTCCCTCACCGCAGCCATAAATATGATTCTGCTGATGGCAATAATCATGCAGAGCGGAATACCTTGTCCCTCGTCTTGAGGCAGCTGCCCAAATACAATCCAATTGTCAGTCCCTTGTGCGTTCTTCTTCACCCTGAGTTTGAGCCCCCCCTCACACCAGGCTCGGGTGCCGTCAAGACCCTTCTGACTCATCAGATCAGCCGTGCAATCCATTAGTACTTGGGCTTGAGCCAACCGCACTTCTTCCTCATCATCTCCTACCTACTCAAGCAGCAGAATATGCTGTCATGTTGAATTGCCGGGAATAATTTGGTTTGGGATGTTTGCAGAACCTGCCTGACGGCCATGAGGTACCTGTCATGACAACATTGGTGCAAGTCAGCATGCAGAACTGTCAAGTCTTGCACAAGTTGCCATTTGAATTTGCATTGCACAGCCAGAGTATCAGTACCAGGCAGACTAGGTTGCTCAGAGACAGCCGTTGGGTGACTGTACATACTTAGCAAGGCCTTTGAGCCTCACTAGCACGAGGCTTTTTTGTATGTGCGTGTTTGTGAAATGCTGGAGCATCAGGACTCTGGCAAAACCGCATTGATCCTCTGTCTGTGCAAAGATGTACCAGAGCAGCGTTGCTCCGCTCTGTTGGATTCAGCCTATGAAGCCTTGCACAAGTTGCTATTTGGCTTTGCAGTGCACAGTCAGCGATTCACTATTGGGGCGCCAGGAGACTGGCAAAACAGCACTGACTTTGTGTCTGTGCAGGAATGTACCACAGCAAGCGTTGCTCTCTTTTGTTGGGCTCAACCTAGGAAGCCTTGCACAAGTTGCTGTTTGGCTTTGCAGTGCACAGTCACAGAGTCACTGTTTGGGCACCAGGAGACTGGCAAAGCAGCGCTGACCCTGTGTCTGTGCACAAACACACCAAAGCAACATTTGCTTTAGCTTAATGAACAGAGCCTGTCAAGCTGATGAGGAAAGCATTATCAACCAGCTTCAGCAAGTTGTCAGGTCAAGGAAGGGCCTTGAGCATCAAACACAACTTCATGTCTGTTCAGTGTGATTGACTCTTGTAAGCAGCTGCAAGCATCAACAAACACTTTCCGCTGCAAGGGGCTTTTTTGGGACTCGCATAGAGCAGTAGACTTTTGTTGTATCGCAGAGGGCTGCTGTGTAACTGCATTCGGAACTTCTCTGCATGCAGTTATGAGGCCGACAGGAGGCCAGTCACAAAGTGCATTTGCCTGCACCCGAGCTTAATGTTCTTCTTGACAAATCTGAGGTCTGCCTCAGAATTATGTATGGAGAAGCTCCCAAATACAATCACACAGGGTGCAGGCAGGTGCAGGTCACAACAAAGGAACAAGTGTAAGGAGGACCTCCTCATACTTGGTACCAGATGATGGCGTGCTTGGTGAAGCAGAGCATTGCGCTGGAGTGTAGGTAAGTGCAGCTCTCAAGCAAGGACTTCCTGATACATGGTGCCACACCAGGATGCGTTTGGTGCAGAGGAGCATTGACCTTGGGCGCAGGCACGTCTGCAGTTGCCAGGTGGCGCACATTGGAGGCCAGCTTCAGGGTGGCTTCCTCATTGTCTTGCGGCTGAATCTTGATGTGCATCCGGCTGGCTCTGCGGGCGTCTGGGGCTGTTGTCAGCAGCAGAAATGCCCCCCTCATCCTCAAAGGCCTGCAGAACACTCATGCTTTACAGGGATTTCTTATTTCCTGATTTCTTGTAAGCCGCTTGCACAAATGATGATATTTTGCCGACTATTGCTGTGAGCCCGCAGAGGCATGGACACGGCATCGAGGGTGGCTGATTATGCAAAGGTGGCAGGGGCCTGAGGGAGCAGGGCTCCTAGGGGCCACAACAACAAATACTGGCCAATTGCAAAGCAGGCGGGAGATGCCCAAAGAGCAAACAAGTGCACGTCAGGTAACATACACGAAGTCTCTCCTGCCATGATGACAACGCAGCAAAGGGATGAAATCAGTAGAGGAGAATCAGGACAGGATACAGGCGCGGAGGGGTGGGCACCTGCAGAAGGGGGGGTCTCCGTGAGAGGTCCTGAAGACCTGGCCCCGCTGCTCACAGCTGCCAGGGATGAGAGTTACCACCGGCTCAGCCTCTGCACGTCCCACATAATTTTCATCAGAAATTCTTTCTTGTCGAGTTTGTGTGCTCTGTAATGTCTTCGTTCTATATTTGTTGTAGTTTGCTAGTTTTTATCACTTTCAATGTACAATTTTTACCAGATCTGCCAAGTTGATGAGGACCAGACATGCGCTGAAGCCATCTTCAGCATGAGAATATTTGAAACAAGCATTTGCCACAAGACGCAAACAGAAGGCACACGCCTTGAGTGGTGTAAAAGACAGAACGCGCGCAGGGAACAGCTTTGCTACTTGTTCAGTCTACTGACGTGTAACATAATGTGCAAGTCCATCCAAGTGATGTACATACTTTTGTTCACTGACAAAGGTCATTGGCAGGAAATCGTGTGGTTGCTACAATGATGCACAGAGCATTTCAAAGGAAAAAAGCAACTATGCTAAAAAGTGTGCAAGCTGATGACACCTGAAAAGGAGACAGTGCGGCGTGCTTGCTTGTCAGGTGTGGCCTCTCCCCCATCAGCCCCTGAAGAGGTCGCGAGGGGCTGCTTGTCTGTCCCCAAGGATGTGCGTCTGAGGTCCCGTCTGGCACGCTTCTCTGCAGGGCATTCCCAGGTGATGGTCTCCTGCTGAAAGAAGCCCTGCAGGCAGCCCTGCAGAGTGGCCCCTTCTGATGCCTCTGCCTTCTCATCTGCACACCACATTGTCAGCTGGAAGTTGGAAAACTGTTCTGCCAAAAGGAGGGCATGGAGGGCATTCTCAGGTGATGGTTTTGTGCTGGAAGAAGCCCTGCAGGCAGCCCTGCAAGGTGGCCCCTGCTGATGCCTCTGCCTTCTCATCTGCATGCAACTGAAGTTGGAAGACATTTTTGCCAAGAGAAGGGCGTGGAGGGCATCCACACGTGTCCTATGGAAGACGCCCTACAGGCAGCCCTGCAGAGTGCTCCCCTGTGATGCCTCTGCCTTCTCATCAGCACACACCATTGCCATGCAGTCAGTCTTGAGAAATGTGGAACAAAAGGCCAAAGGGCATTCGCAGGAAACGCTTTTCTACTGGAAGAAGCCCTGCAGGCAGCCCTGCAGAATGACCCCTTCTGATGCCTCTGCCTTCTCATCCGCACACATCATTGCCATGCAGTCATGGTTGATGAATGTAGCAAACAGCAGAAGTGTATTCCCAGATGTTGGTCTGCCGCTGGAAGAAGCCCTGCAGGCAACCCTTCAGAGTGGCCCCGTCTGATGCCTCTGCCTTCTCATCTGCACCTGACATAGCTGGACTCACATGCAAAATAGCATGGGTGGTTTGGGATTGCTTGTCTGTCCCTGGGGATGTGCGTCTGAGGTTCCTTCTGGCCCGTTTCTCTGCAGGACACTCCCGGGTGATGGATTTTTGCTGGAAGAAGCCCCGCGGGCAGTCCTGCGGGCAGCCCTGCAGAGTGGCCCCTTGTGATGCCTCTGCCTTCTCATCTGCACCCAACATCGCCAGATACAAAGGTGATGAAGCGCAGGAGGGTGAAAGGAACCATGCTCCAAAACAAAATGTAGCAAAAGGGGTGGCCATTGTGAGCAAGCTACTTGCAGAGCCCATTATACAACCAGTCGCTACAATTGACGTCATGCAGCAGAGAAGTCTTGCAGGCAGCCCAGACTACAACCTGTGCAGATGAGAAGGTAGCCTATGCAAACAGCATTGACTGTAAATTCTTTGCACTGAGACATATTGCCCGGCTGATCACAGTTGACAACATGACTTAACCCCATGTTGTTTGCAACGCTGCATCACAGCGCCTGGGCAGCCTTGCTTTTCTTGTTGATGGGAAGCTTGCATGTTGGCTCTGACCTGATATGTCATCGGACCTGTCAGCGCCAAATTCCACTGTTGCTGCTGCTGGTCCATCAGCTGCTGCAGTGTCTTCATCAAACAGGCTGCCTATGTTGGTGCAGTCATCACTGTCTTCTGCAGCCTGTAACAAGCATGAAGCCGCATGAATAGGAGCGCTATGACAGCTGAGGTTTTCTGCTGAGTGTGACACTGGTGCTGCTGATGCACGTGCAGTATCTTCATCAAAGAGGCTGCCTACATTGGTGCAGTCATCAGGGTCTTCTGTGACCTGTACAATGCCCCATTGTATGCTTTGTGCAGAAATGCTGCGTCTGCTGAGCCCAGCTGGTGCTGCAGGCAATGATGCTGACAAGGGCACACTAAAGCCATGCTGTAAATTGTCAAACACCGTCAAATGGGCAGTGCCAGACACAAGTTGCAATGTAAGCTGAGTGCTGCACTGAAACCAGACGGGATGGTTCTGCATTGATCTGAGAGTCATGCTGCTGAGTTACTGACCTGTCCATTGATCCCATTTGTGAGATGAGAAGCAGCTTCAGCATTCCCAATAAGGCTTTTCATCATTGGCTCAGCTGAACCATCGTTTCTTTCTTCCTCTTCATCGCTAGCATCCAAAATGACCCCATCATTCTGACTCAGAGCATCAGCTTCCTCATACAGGCTAAGATCTTCTTCTCTGCCATTTTGCTGGTGACTGCTGAAGGGCGATGGCCGTGGACTGCCACGTGGCGACATCTCAGAGCGACAAGTGTGGAAGGCCTTTTGGAACAGCCCCTCCAAATCATCCTGAGGCTCATGCTTGGGCATGTCTGGTAGCTTGCCTGACAGGCTTTCAAACACTTTGAGCATGTCACGCTGCTCAGCAGGCTCAGCATGTGCAGTGCTCTTACTGTTAGTATCTTGCTGTTGCGGCAATTTTTGACCAGTCAAGATTATGCATTGCTGCTGCTTCCCTTCCGCAGTGCCTGACTGCTCTTCTTGCTCATTACGCGCCAGTGACTTGACGTCATGTGGTTCAGGGGAGGCAGAATTGTCTGCGACCGCTTCCTGCACAGCCTCCAACACAGCTTCTGTGACAGCCTCTGTGACAGCTGCTGTAGCAGCTGGTGGAGCAGCATCTGATACTGGCTGTGTTGCAGGCTTGTCTAAAGGTGCTGAGGTACTGACTGCAGCTGAGTCTGCTCGTGAGCCAGGGGAGGCGGGCGTGTTATTAGAACCTGCCGCTGATGATGCCTTGGGCTGTCTTTTGCGTTCTAGCTTCACAGCCTTCCTTTCCTACAAATGAAGCAAAGCACACAACTGAAGACAACGCATGAGGCTTTTATCAAAAATGGACTAGCAAGAACTTCTGTGTGACTCAAGATGATCAGGCTCAACGCAGCAAAGCGCTGCTGGTTTCTCAAGCAACTCTTCACGCAGTCAAGGATGGTGTCCAGACTTCAACATCAAGTAGACAGTTCTTGCCCAGATCTCTCCTGTTTGACTTTGTTTGCATGTACTGGAAGGGAAGCAGCTGGTCACCTCTTTGAGCAGCTTCTTCTTCTGCTTGGCAGACAGTCTCCTCTCATCGCCATGATTTACACCATCCAGCTCTCCCTTCAGACCTTTCTTACCCTTGAGACCCTTTTGCCCTCTCCTGCTGCACAAAGCTCTGCCGTCAGAAGATTTGAAAATGGTCCAACGCTTTGACTCATCAGCTGGTATTATGCAAAGCAGTTAGTGATGGACAGCACTGCCTTGTGCATCAGTAAGTTGTGAGCTACAGTGCAGTGGTACAATACTGTTAACTGTGTTCGTCATGTTGTTCTTGCAAGGAGACATGCACTCGGGGGCACAAGAACAGCAGTCCAGCAGGCAGAGAGGGCCTGTGTGCGAGCTAGGACGGCAATCGTGGCAAGCTTGCAGTTGCCACTACAGACAGGTGACATGCAATCCAGCAACCAAACATCCGGTCACATTGAAAACTTTGTGCACAGGCAAAAGACATTTTGTGCGTAATGACCAGTGGCGTCTGTGGTGTGTGGCGATACCTTTCTCGGCCAGTCTCTGAGTCTGCCGCACTGCTAGAAGGGATGGGCAATGACAAGTCCATAAAGGGTTCCAGAGTCACGCTGGTGTAGTCACAGGCTTCACAAGCCACTTGGGATGACAGCTGACCCCCAAACACTTCAGACAGAAAGCCCTGGGGGGCAGCAGCTGGATTGGCAGAACCATTTGACACCTGCTCCTCTTCCTCTTCCTAAATTCCCAGCCACATCATCAGCCAAACGTCAAGGGTCAGGCAGCTTGCTGCATCGTGGAATTGCATTCTGCATGAAGCTCAGCATTCACAGTCCTGATGCTTCGGAAGCATAAGCTCAACAACTACCTGAAGACAAACTGCGCTGCAATGCAACTCACCGCACAACCTGTAAGGGGACAGCCCCTCCTTTGCATTGCACAAACAGACAAGGACTGCACGGTAGCACACCTCTGGTGACATGTGTTTGAGCTTGGCTGCAATGGCTTTGGCTTCTTCAGATTGCAGCCCATCCAGCAGCACACGCAGCAGCTCATGACTGTCCTGCTGTTGGAAGCCCTGCAACATATGCTCTACTTGTCATCAAAGCACACTATGTCACAAGTCATCAGCAGCTTTGACAGCGGCACTGGGTCTGTTTTGCTTCAACACAGTGAGGGTGACGTGTGGTCAGCAGGTATTGAAGCAGGAATGGCTTGACTGTGCACAAACCACACAATGCAGGCCTGAGCTATGCATCAGGTCAAGACAATAGGTGATACTGTGCGTGTGGAACAGTCCAGTACTGGTGACTCGTGCATGCATAACAACATGACAACTGGCTGTGCTTGTGAACACGTGGAGCAGCAGAGCACCGTGAAGTGGCAGGCTATCACCTTGAAGTGCGGAGCCACTTTGCACACTGCAGAAAGTAGCCTCTGTGGGGCATAAGAGCCTTTCTGCTTCTGCTTCTTGGCTTTGCTGGGTTTGTCACTCGCTC
Source organism: Trebouxia sp. TZW2008 (assembly GCA_002118135.1). Taxonomy (NCBI): domain Eukaryota; kingdom Viridiplantae; phylum Chlorophyta; class Trebouxiophyceae; order Trebouxiales; family Trebouxiaceae; genus Trebouxia; species Trebouxia sp. TZW2008. The sequence goes on from BDIU01000199.1 coordinate 185,950, forward strand.
CCTTCTTGTCAACTGCTGGCTGCTCTTGATCTGAAAGCGAAAGTATTTGTTGTACACTGTTGTGACTCAGTAGTATACTTGCCATGGCCGTGCTGATTGACCTGTCTCTAGATTTGTGCTCATGTAGCAAGCTGAGTGGCAAGCTAAGTGGCAAGCTAAGCAGCAAGCTAAGCAGAAAGCTTCTGTGTATGCTCTACTGCAGAGACTTGCAGACTGTGCAGCAGCCATCAGTTGCATCACGTGACAGCAACAGGTTGCTGCTGTGCATCACAACATTTGCCAACTGCATGACAACAGCAAGTTGGTACCATGCATAAAAGGACCTGCTAGATGCGTGACAGCAATGGCTTGTTGCTGTGTAGAAGCTTACCAAGCTGGACCTGATCAAAGACCTCTTGCAAAGCACCTCCCAGAGGTCCTTGATGTAATTTGACATTGGGCTGAGCAAAGAATTGTTGCAAGGGAGGGCTAGCCACAAGCACCTGCAGCAGGTGGCGTCGTCTAGCATATGTAATCTTCAGTTGCTGTTGGACACCATCTGCCATCAAGTTAGTGGTGAACAGATGAACTTAGCACAAGCGCTGGAAGGCATCAAGATCATTGATGTTTACAGCAGCTCTAGCATAGTTACCTGCAAAACAGAGTTGAAAAAGCAAGTATTGCCAAGATTGGTGAACCCCATCACTTTCGTGTCGGTGATTGAAGCTTGGGTGACTGGAGCTTCAATCCCCGCGGGTGCTGCTGTCTTGTCGTGCTTCAAACGGCTTGACGCCGCGGGCTCGACACCACTCTTGCTGCGCTTGACCGGAGCAGCTTTGACTTTGCCTTTCTTCCCTTTCGCCATCTGCGCGCAGCCTGCACTGTCGTAGTGCAATGTGTTCGGAACAACCTCAGTACAGAACGCTGACGAGCACGCAGTCGCAACAAACAAGGCATGCAGGTTGTCGCTTCTCCGACATCAGCCGAAGCAATTCTGTCAACATTCATGATGGACGACGATAGATGATAGCTCACCGAAAACAAAATTCGATGCGCTTTTCAGATCCTCGGCTACTCGTGTGCCTGCAACTCTGCGGCGTCGACTCGCTGATGACAATCTAGTCGAGACCAAACGGGGTAGGCAATATAGCTCAGTGGCGACTTTGATCCTGCAGGAACTGACAAGCCAGCACAGTGCAGCGCACACTCATGCGCCTGAGGAAAGTGAGTTCAAAGGCATTGCGCAGGTCAAGCCTGGGCTCTGATCGATGTCGAGCCATGTGACGAATTCATACAGGCCCGACCTCTTCTTCTTCTGGCCTTGTTATGCTTTGGACTTGGAGTCAAACCGTTTGACTTTGGCAGTCTTGCAGATGCAAATTCAACGCGTTGCACCGCTGCTTTGGCCGTGCGCATCACAGTAGCAAGTGCAATTGTATCTAGCATGCCAGAAATTGTGGCAGTTCGATCAAATTCGTGACGGGCAACTGCGTTGGCGGGTCTTGTTGAGTTTGGCTCTCGCAGTTGACAAACACTGATTGTCTGACTGATGACAGAAGCTGGATCTCAGGCAACTTCTGGAGGAGTTGCAGCATCTGCTGCACCTGCATCGTCATCAGCAAAGCCTGCAGTGCTGCCTGATCCCGTGTACGAATTCAGTGCACCACGCTACTATGACTTTGCAACAAACAGTCAGGAGCTTCCCAGCTCACAACGGGCAGATGCTTGGTTTGACACTGCTGGCACATCATGTGAGTATTGTTTATGATCAAGCACCATCAAAGAGCATGTGTGGCAGAGAACAGCATCATGCTTGTCTTGCAGCCTTGACCAGCCCAGCAGCTAAGGTCACTGCTAAGGTCCATGCTCAGCAAACAGGTGCAACCAAATTGGCAGGGGACACTTCTGCAGATGCGGTGCCTATGGTGTGTGAGACTCTCAAACGCAGTCAGTGTCCCTTTGTCTTTGATCACAAGCCAATAGGCTAAATACACTTGCAGGATACGGACAATCAAGAAAACAGGCAGTTTGCAGGCAATGCAGCGCCTGCGCAGCCTCCCAGCAACATCGTCACATCTTGGGGACCAGCTAAGACAAACAAGCGCAAGCAACCTGAAGCACCCACAGTGGCTGGTGCGGCGTAGCCTTATCCAAAATGCAAACATGCATAGTTTGTTTGCTGTCAGCAAGCACAGTGACTGATGCAGCATAGCCTCACCACACCGCACAAGCAGCCGTGAAAAGGACTGCATGCAGCTGTGACATTCAATCAAAAAGATACTGCGCATGGGTCTTTCATGGCCCAGTATGTTTTGCATCAGGCAAGGATGGGATCAAGTCGCGCAATCATTGTTGCATCAGTGCAGCTGCTGCAGGTCATGACACTCAAGACAAGTCTGCTCAACAAGCAGACAGCAAGGGTGGCGCAATTACTCATAAGCAATCAACAGGTGTCAAAGCCGAGAAAGCAGCCAGGGTAGAGATCAAAAAAGCTACTGTTGAAAGAGCCCCTGCACCTGCCTCAAGGTGGCATTGCCTACCTCAGTTGGATGTGACTTGCGTGTTCCTGCATCACTTCAACTCTAGAGCAGGCAAACGGCCGGCTGCTCGCTAGTGCCAAGGCGTTTGCTTGGAGAGTGCAATAAAGTCCAATGAACTGCCTGCTGATTTGCCCTCTGCAAAATGTCTCATCTGCTTGTCAGCTGGTAGGGTTTCCCTGTCAGTTCCCAGTCACACCAGCAACCTGGCATGCTTGCCGCAACAGGCAACAAAGTGCATTCACCAAATGCAATTGAGCAAGTGTGAAGCATTTGTAAACAGATGATGCCTAACACATGATGCTGGTTTGTGCAGCCCTAAGCTGACCACAGGGCGCACCAGGGCAGGAGCTCAGGCCAAGACCACAGAGGAATTGCAGCTTGAACAGGTGGTATCAACATTTCTTTAATGACTGGCTTGTCTGTGCATGGCAGCACCTTAATGCACACACAATTGAGCATACTTTGAACCCTTGCTGCTGTGCACCACATGAGCTTAATGCACGCTGGCTGTGTGTAAAGGCCAGTCACATGCCATGCCATCACAGCTTGTCACTCCCAGAGCATTAGCCCTAATTTGCTGCAATTCTTCCACAGTTGTTGCTGACCCCCGTGCCAAATCAGGCAAGGCATGCTTCAGTCAAGAGTGCAGCTAGCTTTGTGGTACTTGCATGAAGCTTTGAGTGCCCGGATATGTGCGTACAAACCAAAAGTCTAGGTCTCATGCCATTCACACACAGGGCATCATTGTACCCATCTTTCTCATGATTGCAGGCACAAAAGGAGAAGGAGGCCCTACAAGCGGGCAGGCAGAAGCCTGTGGCCAGCAGCAAACACATCTCTGCAGGCAGTCACAAGCCCCTGACTGAGCCTGAAGAGGTGCACTTCCACACAGCAAAGCGGCAGCGCATTCAGCCTGCCAGCACACAAGACAGGGTATTGTGCCTCTCACAGCAACTTTTTGCACCATGGTGATTCGTAGTTGTGAACAGCGACATTTGCAGCATCACAAAAGTTGGCACACCAGCAGCTGCATTGATGCGTCTGTAAGCATGTCAGCATTTTGGCAAAACGCATTTGGAACCTTCAGCTTTTGGACAATCTGCCCAGCAAATGAATGGACAACCGAAGTGATCATTGATAGATGATATCAGTGCAGCACACAGCAAGCAATACGCGCCATGACAGTAAGTTGCTTGGCAGTGTTCCAAATGCATAGTGGAGGCTGTTCCTGCAGGCGGCTGAGCCAAAGGTGGAGTGGAAGTCCACAGCTCAGCAGGTAGCTGCCTTTCCTTTGAGGTCCCAAACCAAGGCTCAAGAGACCAGACAGCCAGCAGCTCAGCTTGCCAGTCCCAAGGTGAAGTACACAATGACACGATGTGAGGACACTTTGTACAATGTGTGTATATGGCAGATGTGCACAGACTACTAGGTTGCGATGTTGACTGTGCATGCATGCTTGCCGTTGCTTGTCCCAGCATTAGCTTGATGGCTAGCACACACGTGCATTGCTGGCACCAGGCCAAGCGAGTGCTCATCATCAGCTGAACAGTGATGCAACTGATGATAGCATTCAATGTCATGTGCTTCATGGCTGCTTTGCTCTCACTCAATTGCAGCATAATCTATCTCAAGGCCTTCAACACAGCCTGACTAATTTACATTTGCTGCAGGCACCCCAGTTTGCCACTGACAGCCGGGTGAGGGGCACGCAGGCCAAGTCGCGCGATGAGCTGGAAGCTGAAGAGATGGCCAACATGCCACGCTTCAAAGCCCGCAATGTCAAGTATGTACTACATGCTTGTACACTTGTTTGTTGGAAAGGTCTTATATAGAACATTCTGAGTGTCAGGACAATGCAATCGGGAACCAATCAATGCATTCTGACTGCAGTGCTGCCTTTGAGGAAGGACCATTCGATGTAAGGACATTTTTTTGGTAATTTATGGAGTATGGGAAGTCATTGTATCTGCACTGCTTGCTGCTGAATATTGATTTTTCAGTCCTGCCTACATCTACCTGCTTTCAGCTGTGCGATAATCACAGAATTTCTTAGCACTAGCGGTTTATTACAGCTCCTAAGATGTACTACTGGCATGACCTTGAATGAAGCAACAGCTCTATATGTCTTCAGCAGCTGTACGACAACTGTTATTTGCTAGGCAGCTGAATGGCGGCCAATGTTGTGCAGTGCTGATGTGCTGTTGGGAGTAGGACAGATGCAGATGCCACGAGTTGAGGCAAGGCCACTCACGGAGGCACGGTCACCTGACCTGGCTACCAAGCAAAGGGCAGCACAGCAGCAGCAGCCTCGTGTCGAAGTGCCTCAGTCAGGGCAGGGCTTCAAGGCGCAGCCCTTCAACCGCAAGATCCTGGATGCACCGGTAAGTCTCGAGGCTCACATGAAGACTGCACTATTTGTGATCATGCTTCACTTGCATTTGCCATGGCGCCTATCAACAATCAGATGCAGACATCATACAGCATGACAGAATCACATTGACTCATCATACCAACAATGACCATGCTTTTAATTGAGGTACACATCAGAGCGTGAGGTGATCACAGGCCTTTGAGCATAATGATTGCCAATCAAAACATCAACTTGCATGAGCATTTGTGATTCTCAAGCAAGGTGTTTGACTGGGCATCGGTGTTTATGCCTGCTCACTCAGCACTTGCCACAATGATCACTTGCATCATGCTCACGCGCTGGTACTATCTGTCATGCAGGCATTTGAGCCAAAGCGGGGGGAGCAAGCGGTGACACAGGCCAAGTCTCCACTGCTGGCAACAAAATCAAGGGCTCGTCCTGAAGTGATCAGACTCAGCCGATGTTTTAATGTTTGCCTTGTGTGTTGCTGCTTGCAACTAGCAAAGCTTGGCAAGCATGTCCCTTGGCTGTGCCTTACTCAGCATAGCTAGCGCAAGATTTTGCTTTGTGACTGCTAGCTCTTCGAATTTTGTCACTGACGCAGATACCTTGAGCTCTGCCTGCAAAGCGAGTTCCTTCAACTCTTCATGTTTACCTGTATTGGGCACGCTGCAGTTCTAGGAAGTCATAGACAACAAGATGTTGCTGAAGTTTACATTTGGAATCAGCCTGAACCAAGATGCAAGTCAATGGTCCAAGGAAACGTAAGCATTTTCCCTTTCTGTTTGTGCCCAGTAAGCATAATGTGATCGCTTGTTTCCAATGCTGCAGGAGGCTGCAGCGCAGGCAAGCAGTGCACCTTTTGTGTTCAATGCCAAGCCAGCTCCACCTGGAGCTGAGCCCAGGTGGGCTCTTGCCACTGCTGTTCTTCCTGTGCATCATCTGTAGAGCTGTCAATGTGGTTGTACAACCGGGACACATTCATAGCCTGCATGATGCATCTGCTATGCAGAGGGTTCTCTCCTGTGGAAACATGTGAGCTTGAGACTGCTCAACGTTCACTGCAATGAGTGCCTGCTATTCTCACACGGCATCACCTGATATTTGAAGTGACCCTGCTGTGGACTCTGGCACCCATATACTGCAAATTGACGTACGAATGGTCAATTTGAGTTTCTGCTCATTGAAGCCAGAGATCACTTTGAGTGTCCTGATTGTCAGGGTGACTCGGAATCAAAAGCGCAAGGGGCAGCACCGTGCAGCTCAGGGCCTTACAGCGGCTCAGCCCTTCAATCTCTCAACTGACACCAGAGGGTATGTGCTCATTGCTTTGGGTCTTGCTTGCATCCAAGCTCCTGTCATCTAGCTGTCGTCGTCTTTGACACCATGAGAATGCTCTGGTCAAGCAGACTGCTCAAGAGCCATCATGGTATGCACAAGTCACGTTAGCCTGTTGCATGTTACGTCTGCGAGCTGCCAGGCCATAGTGCAGATCAGTGTGTTGTTCTGTTCATGCGCTCCTTATTCAGGAAGGTATAGGGCTCATATCTGTCTTGAGTTTGAGATGTTCACACATTTGATGGCATGTTCTGAGCAAGGAGGTTTCTATGGCTGTTGTTATAGACGCGTCAGGGAGGCAAGGAGGGCAGCTCTTCAGGCAAGCCAGGCTGAGAGGGAGAAGGCAGAGCGGACAGCCCAACAGTGCAGGGCCAAACCCCACAGCTTTGCCGAACATGCGTTCTGTCAGTCTGCTCTGAGCTTTGCAGACTATCAAACATTTGTGCAAACCAAAGTACTGCTGCTGCAACAGGGAAGCAAGGAGGGCAGCTCTGCAGGCCAGTCAGGCTGAGAAGGAGAAAGCAGAGCGGGCAGCCCATCAGTACAGGGCCAACCCCCTGCCCTCCAACCTGCACCACCCTGAAATGCCGGCTCTTCCTGAGCCATCCTTTACGGTGAGTCTTTTCCCCTTCTATGCATAGTTATGCATGTCAGGGTATTTGGACTACCAAAAAATCAACTTGTCACTAGCCATCCTTCAGGGGCAGTCTTCTCTCCTTGGCTGATATCAGTATGATGCTCAGCCTTTGTACAAACCCCAGCATCAGGCTGTGCTTGTCCAGCCAAAGTGCGCCTCAGGCTCCGTCGCAATGGTGAAGACATCCTGCTTGCACATCACGACATCATCAAGGGCAAATAAGCTCAGTCAAGGGCTCATCTCAAGTTCTGCAGGTCTACAAAATCGCCGTGTAGCCAACACATGTGATGGTCTTGTGTCAGCTGCATATAACAGTGTGAGTATGTAGTAGTGTGAGTAACCAGCATCTTGCCATCTAGCCAGCACAGCCTTCACCTGTCTAACGCAGAAGAGAAACCAAAAAGAAAAGTCTATGCCGTGCAGCACCACATTGGATAGACTGAAGACACAGCCCAAGAGACATTTGCACTGTGACGCTGCAGGTGCCAGAGCCTTTCCAGCTTCCTGGAGATGCTTTGCACCAGCAGGCAGAAGCCGCGAAGCAGCACTACCTGGAACAAGAGGAGCTCAAGCGCAAAGCTCAGGCTGCCTTCAAGGTGTGTGCCTCATTACTGTCCTTGCTTGATCCTGGTTCTCCACAACAAGATTGAGGCTGCGATTTCAAGCACCTTGTGCTTTGCAAGGATACATTGCCATGAGCACTGTGCACGCCGCTGATCTGAGGCCAAACAGCTGTTTGTGCCTGCAATGCCCAGACAAAGTAGACATGAAGGGTACAGGAGGGACAGCAGTGACCGACCCAAACAATACAGTCAAGTCTAATCATACCCAAGTTTGCTGGAAAAGCACTTTGCAACAAGGTTGACGATGAACACAGCCTCTTGGGCATTCGTATGATGGGCCTCCTTGCAACTTGATTTGCTCGCCAGCAATGACCCTTGATGCCAAGCCAAGGGAGCCCTGTGCAGGCACAGCCCATAAAGGCAGGACATGCTGTGGCCATTCTCCTGCCCTCCTCAGCCTACACTACATAGTGCCTGATGCTCTATTCCTTCTCTTAACGCGTATCCCACGAAACAACCACAGTACACCCTGCTGCAGGCACAGCATATCAAGGCTGAATAACTCAACTTTGACCTTTGATCCGGTTACCAGGATATGTGACCAAATGCAGAACTGCTCAAATGTCAATGAACACTCACTGCTGGTGCAGGCACAGCCCATCAAGGCAGGGCATGCAGTAGCCATTCAGCCCTCCTCTGCGTCTCTGACTGTTCCTGATGCCCCTCGCCTGGCCTTGGACCAGCGCACTGTCTCCCGTCAAGCCTTTGACACAGCACTTGCTCAGAAAAGGAAGCAAGCAGAGGTACATTTCTGCTCAACAAATTGAAGCTTGTTGACACCTCAAGGCCTGGCTGTCGTACAAGACATTGTCTTGCGCTCTGACGCTGCCTGTTCAACATTTCTGGCCGGCCCACAAAGGCTACACAGTCACAGGTTGTTTGCTAGTGCAATGGAATGTTGACATTGTGATAATGCAGCTGTGTGTCTCGCAAGTGACAAGCTAAACTCTGTTTGCAACTTGGCCCTGAATGCTGTTTACACATAGACTCAGCTGATGCTGTGTATTGTCAGATTCGAGGGTCAACAGGGCTTTGCAAAATCACAGTTGCATGATTGCCATGTTGTGACAGGCTGAGGAGGCTGCACAGAAGGAGGCAAAACGGGTGGCAGAAGAAGAGGAGATCAGAGAACACCGCAAAAACCTGCAATTCAAGGTGGGTTTGAGTAGTCAACTGTAGCCACTGCAACCAAATGTATTCTTGTAGCCTTTGCTTTTCTTGCATCATGTTTGAGCTTGTCCTGTTCTGCATCAACATGCTCAAATGCATTACTTGATTGCAACCTGCCTGGCTGTACATCCTGCTTAGTTGAGTTTGGGCAGCCCCTCTCTGCATACAGACCGTGATGCATATGCTTATGCTTGTCTGTAGAACGGCTTATTCAGCTCTTGCGCAATCAATGATTTGGGTGTTCTTGCACTGCAGGCAAAGCCTGTGCCAACATATGGGGCACCTTTCCTGCCAGCTCTGTCGGGTTCAAAGCTCACAGAAGCCAAAAGCCCAGCTTTCTGCACGCGCTCAAAGGACAAATGACTTGATGAGAAGCAGCAGACTTGCAAAGTTGTTGCTTGAACTTCGTAGCTGATTTCAACAAGCTAGAACTGAAGTCCAGCAACCTGGAATGCATCTGCAATATTGTGCGAGCAGTTGACCAATACAGGACATTGTGTCTTGGTGGCAGGCTGTACTTCGTACTGAGTTTGAACATGCACCCAAAAGAAAAGCCTTCGGTGCAGTGTTGCACGCTCTAGAAATGTGATCACTTAACCTGACTCAAATACTTTTAGCTTTTCTGGCTCAGCCTGCATTTCTAACAGCTTGATCAAGCTTCATGAAGGGAGCACGGTGGGGAGGAAGCATCAGCTTTCATCAAGGCGTGTGCAGCTGCTCTCAACCATACAGAGCATCAATTGCTGCAACAGTTGCTATGCGCTCACAAGTCGTGCTGGTTTTGATCCAGGTGCTCATTTGGCGATATCGTGTGGTTGCATGAGGCGTCGCTTAAATTTGACAGCCACTCGTGCTGTCTGAAGTGTTTCTGTTTGAGTGTCAGTCATAGCTGCTCAACCAAAAGTTGCACACAGTTGCGGGCTGGTGGCCTGAACATTATCTGAAACTTGTCTATCAGGCAGTAGTAAGTATGGCAAGCAATCACAAACACCACTCACAATATCGAAGACCAAAAATACGTGGCTGGTAATTTTGTAGTCAATGGGTGTAAATCTAAAAGAAGATCTGAAAGAATGTGCCAACAGCTGAAGTTGATGATGGTACTGCCTCACGCCACTATTGAACACATAGCACGCGGGTATGAAGCTTATGATTGCAGCTCTGACTTTGAGTTGTGCTGTGTGTCACTGCAGACAGCAAGCCATCTGTTAGCTGTTAACACGGCATACCACTGCAGGTGAACATGTATCTGTTGCAGCACGTTTGAGAATGCTCAAAGGTTCAGCAGAGCAATGTGAATATGCTTCCAGTACAACTTTGCAGCCTGTGCTTTTGCCTTGCACAAGAGCAGACACCATCGACGCTAGTTGCAAGCATCATTGTGCTGAAAACAGAGGAGCACATTGCTCACCTTACAGCCTTCTTAGCGAACGGTGTGGTCAAACAATGAAGTGACACAAGTATTGCAAGAAAGATGGCCCGTAGTGTCTGGGCCAACGCAGACCTGATGGCTAGCCAGGGGACCCTGCAGTAATAGGCTTTGCAGTTTTGGTCCAATATCACACGTATCAAAGATTGTCTCCACCTTGGCAAAGCACGTATGCGCTGCAAAGCTTTGCTTGGAAAACATGTTCATCACTTCAGTGTTGCCAGTGCAAGCAGGCCAAACGCTGATACTGCCTTCAAGATGGGATGTCTGATGAAATTCAGTCAGATGTGTCAGGCTGCACAAGTCAAGCAACGCACACATTTTCATGACTCAGCTGCTAAACGCTGCTGTAGAAGCTGCAATCCCGGGATGTCCTTACTCCCAATTTCCAGTTACAAAGCCTGAAAGCATGAACTTTTCTTGTCTGTCTGTTCTGAGCTCACCAGCGGCGGCTTCTGTTACGGCGTATGGCACGCTGATACTGGTGCTCCCTAAGGCGTTGAGTAGCAGGCAGCCAGCCCCACCGCTCAACCTCTAAGCGAGCTGCAGCGCCCACTGCTGCCCGCCTCTCAGGACTGGCAAGCAGGTCCGCTGTGATTTGAGCCGCCTGTGCATAATCGCCGGGAGGATACAAGAAGCCTGCACAGCACCAGCAAGATGTTGTGAGCCCAATCCTTATATCGTCATATCACATCTACCTACAATTTGCAGTAAGCGTACTGATCTCATGACCATGCTAGGGTCATGCATGCAAGCAATTTGTTCCCTTTTTATCATATGCATTGGCAATCTAAGGCATGACGGCTTTCAAAATTGGGCTATCCATGTCAATCCAGTAGCTAGGCTGAAGCAGTGCTGAGGTGTGTGTTTGCTCTCGCCTTATGTCACAGGTTACCAATCAGCATTCATCAAAGGTATAACATGTACGTGCAAAGTTAGGGTCAGACCTGTGACTCCAGGGTTGGTGAGGATATCGGTGAGACCGCCAGCAGCAACTGCAACGACGGGCAGCCCAGACGCCATAGCCTCTAGAGCCACAAACCCTAGCGTCTCGCTTTCACTGGGCATCATGAAAACATCCCCACTGGCGTATGCTGCTGACAGGTCGTCTCCACTCATCTGACCCTGCCGAGGCAACGAAAACACAATTTTGCTTACTGCAGCCAAGTGTCAGGTCAAGTCTCATTCAATTTTATCACGCTAAACTGCTCAAGCGCAGGTCACTCTGCTGACTCAGGTGCAGCAATAGCAACAGCGTTTATGAATGGCAGATGGTGGCAGAATGCAAAACATTGCATGCAACTACAGGCACTCATTAAACTTACTCATCCCCTAAATAGAGTGTGCTGGTTGTAGCGTTGCATTTAATGAGTGCCTGGTCAGTCTTGGAAACCTGATGCATTCCTCATGCCAAAAGCAACATAGGGTTTGCTGTGCCCAGGCAGTGCATTGAAGGGCGGCGTGCAAGCCTGACCATGAACTGGACATTTGGCATGTCTGCAAACTCTTGCTGAAGGGTGGCCCGCTCTGGTCCATCACCAACGAAGGCCAGGCGTGTATTGCTGGGTAGGTCAGCCATGATGGTCTTCAAAGCGCTCAGATTCTTTTCTGCAGCCATCGCAGCAGATGAGCATTGTGAGCAGCAGTTGCAGCACTAGCAATTACATTGCACAGTCTTGCTGATGATGTATTCCAGACTAGCAGTACGCCGCTTTGCAAACATACAACAAATCTTGATCTAGTCTGGTAGCTTTGACATCTTGCAGCAGCGTTTGTTTGACTGCTTCTTCCTAGTGTATTAAGTTGACCTGCAACACTAGCATTGTCTGCAGAACAAGGGACGCTGCTATCCAAGGGTTGTCTCATGACACACCCTTCTTCTTTTTTTCTTGCTTCTGGTCTCATTATTTGCATGGTAGTGTGCAAAACGCAAGCTGAAGAGGTGGCAAGGGCATACCAGCACCCAGGCGGCCAACATGGACCAGCAGCGGGGCCTCTGGATGGCCATTGCTCAGTCTAGCCCTCATGGCGTCACACCTGTAGTTAGGGTTGAATCTGACAGTGTCCACACCCCTTTGCCATACCTCTATTCGTTCTGCTGTGCATTTATGCGCTGCCAACTCACGCTGCAGCAGAAGCACATAGTTGCCGTAGCACTTACAGCAACAGCATTCTGGCATTTGCAATGCTGCCATTTTAGCATACCCCCCAGGCTAGATGCAGCATCGACAAAGTAGGTTTTGGCTGTTTGCTGAGCATTGCACTGCCTAATATACGGGCAGGATCTGTGAGTTGAACACACCTGCATGACCTGAGATGTGACAAGCGTGACATCGGAAATCCAGGTGCAGAAGCGAATTACGAGCCACATTGGCGTGATCAGGCCCCTCCACAGCTTGTAGCGAGGTATGTAATCTGCACGCAGGCAGACCGTATAGATTCAGGCAACAACCTGAGGCACTGATCAGGCAAGTGGTGGAAGATCAGTTTGCGCATTGCAGGCAAGGAAGCAATCACACAGCAAGGCATTGGATGGCATCTAAGCAGGGAGGCAAAGCAGTGGCACCTGGTACATGAGTGTGATAAGAAACCACCAGAGGCAAATCCAGCAGTTTGGCATACAGGATGCCAGCAAACACCAGCACACCAGGAGAGGAAACATGTATGACATCTGGTCTTGTCATGATCAGATGCCAGAAGACACGTATGGATAGCCCAAGGGACAGAAGCAAAGTGGACGACTTGTAGAATGGCAGCTTGAAGCCAAGCACATTCACAACCTGCACCAGAAAGGTTGCTCAGTACTGAATAAGATCATGGCAAGACTTTGAAGAATAGCCTTGTGCTCAGCTGAGCAAATTGGGGTAGAGCTGCCAGTAGCTGAGTGAAGTCAGGAAACAGCATATAAAGTGTGACACAGCGTTGCTGATCCTCACCCTCGCGCCGAAGTAGTGTTTCGGCGGGTTGACGTCTGGTGTCACAACCGTGACATCATCGCCAAGCTCTGCGGCACGATAGCTCGTTCAAGCTCGAAGTGACGCTTCTGAACGAATATGGAAGGCAGCAGCCTACCTCTCAGTCCTTGTATGAGACATTCAAACCTGTTCTTCATGCCAGAAACATGGCTGAACGGACTTGGTTCGACAAATATGGCAACTTTCCTTCGAATCTGAGCAGCAATTGTTTGACCTGTGACACCTTGCGCGCTAGCTGTGTCCGGAACGGAGGCCGTGGCTCTGATAGGCATGTGCCGCCTCATTCTGAAGCCTGGCAACGAAGATTGCATGCCAGCTTGCGGCATGCGAGGAGGGCGAGCGTTCGACAAGTCGAAGCATGGTGATTGCAGAAGCATGGAAAGTTCCGACGCTAGCTTTTTACCGCTTGAGCTTGACGTGACGCGACATTAGAGCACAAGGGGCAACAGCTAATAGACTGTTGCACGCAATATTCGCTGCTTGCCTTGCGGATGTGAACAAGTTTTTGTGCGGAGCATCTCAGCGACGAGCTGCAGCAGTTCGAACCAAGGCACGTGAGGTAAGGGAAGAAGTGCGCAAGTCTCGCAGAATTCACTTCCGACATGGCTTCCGCAAGTTCAGCTCTGATCTTAGCTGAAAGCAACTTGCGACGTCACAGCAATCCCTCGTGCCAAAGTGCCTTTGCCAAAACTGTTTGCAGCGCGTCTGTTGGGCCCAGTCTGTCGCGATTGGCGCAAGGCAGCATGACAGGTGCGTGCAGCATCGGACTGTGCAGACTGTGGCAACGCTATGCACTGCGATGCTGTACCTACCAATGGTTGACACACAACAGTCAGCAGGCGTGTATGCTGCTGCAGTGTACGAGTGCCGATGCGGCTTTGAAAGCGGTACTGCTGTCGGTTTTCAAAGGCATATTGCCCGGAACAAAGGCGGGTTTGCGCTCGCCTTGGCACTCTCTACTTGCTACTTGAGATGTGCTTTGTCTTCTTAGACGTGCGACGTGCTTGCAGGCGATACAGGGAAGCACCGTATGGTCAATAGGTCAAACGCAGCAGCAAAACCAGTCAGTAGACTGGCAGCAGATGCAGACACGACACCTCAGAGCGAGGCTCCTTCCACATCGGAGAGATCCTGGTCGGGCAGCGTGTCGGCGTCAGGTGCACAGAGACATCTGCATTTTTGAGTGTTATGCACTGATCACTCACACCTTTTTAATTGCCTGACACAGATCACCCTTCTACTGCTGGCGCTGTACAGGCTTCAAGTGCCAGGCAAGGGCTAAGTTGCAGCTGAATTTTGAGTTACAAGAATCATCTGATGCACAAGCTGTACCTTTTGATAACATGTGCACATCAAAAAGTGTGTGTGCCTTTGCAGACCTGCTCCCCAAAACAAGCAACACACAGATGTTCAGGCACAGAACAGACTAGAAGCATCCAGCTCAGGTAAATTATTCTGTTTTACTACACTTAGGCCCACATTCCCCAGGGCAGCACTGTTATCTTGACGCTGTGAAATGTATCACTGAAAATGAAATCAAGTGGTGACATCAAGGCACCGACCATGCTGTCCATGTGTCGTTGTGCATTGGTCCTCAACGTGTCAACACACAATGTGAGCCTCATAGGTGGTGACAGTAGTTGGGAGAAAGTCAGCAGGCTTTCAGACAGCGGTGAAGAGGCGCCCTCTCCTGCTGATGACTATGCAGCCTTGACTGCGCAGCTGGCTGCTTCAGGCCCAGCTGGCGGCACCAGAGCCAGGACAAAACGCCCCACCTCAGCAGTGAGCATTCATCTGCCTGTTTGTGCACACGCAGCATAGGTGTCAGTATTGCACTTGAAGCTTGCAACATGAGCATCTTTTTAAGTTGTCCTGTCTGCTTGCTTAGACACTGTTATGCGGACTGTTCACCTTACGTCTGATCAAGACCTGGTCGTGCCTGATGTCAAAACCAGCATCAAACGCTGTGCTTGTGGTCTGTTCAGCAGGTGACAAAGTCCAAGCTAGTATCTCAACAGTCACAGGACCTCAATCAAGTTCCTCAGACAGCTGCTCCACCGCTTGAAGACAGAAAGGATGAGCTTACAGGTCCACGCAACGCAAACTTGCCAGCCATGTCGCCACAGGCTACCAGCTCGGCCCCCGCATTTCCAGCATCACCAGTAACTCATGCATTTGATACAGCAGCAAGTCCTGAAGCAGCGTCCCCAAGCAGAGGTCCCCAAGCAGAGTCCTTACAGCAAGAAAGCCCAGCTGCTGGCAGTCGCAGAGCTGACATTGGTGCAAGCACTGGTGCCACTCAAGATGTTACTTCTGAGCCCAGTACAAGCAACAGCAAGCAGGCAGATCAAGTTGCTGCCTCTCCATCAGGTGTGTGGACACTCTGCGGATGTGAAGCTGCCATGTGCACTGGAATTTGATTTTAATCACACAGCAGCAACCTTGAAACAAAAGGTTGAACAGAAGGAGACTGATGCAAAATGCGCTCATATTTTTGCAAAAGCATATTTCTTGTTTGAACATGCCAGCATTGCATGTCCTGCAGTAAGTTGAGCCTGGTATGATGTACCCTTCACATGAGGCACATCGGGCACACAACATCACTCTCAAGCTGGTGCCATGACATGTCAGGGCTCAGGAAAACCTGTTTGAAGTAGACAACTGCAGACCTCCCATTCGTCCCCGCCGGAATAATGTTATGCCTGGATGCAGGTCAAGGTGCTGCACATGGTAGGCAGCTGCCCACCCTCACAGCTAGCTCTCCCCCTTCACCCACTGCTGCAACATCACCAACAAGAGATCCAATCCCGCCCTCAGTTGCAGGTCAGAATCCTGCGCTTGTACAGCTTGATGCTTGAGCAACAGCAGAGCAAGTCTTTGCGTGATTGCTTCACCTTATTGCTACAACTCGCTAGAGCTTTGGGCCAGCAGGCAGAGGAGATGCTGCTATGCAGGTCCTCCGCTGGTCAGAAAGTCTCTGGGAGTGGTGCATTGGCTGAGAGCATCCACAGATGCTGCCCTTACAATGCAACCGGCAACTGCTCAGGTCAGAGCACTTATGCACTGCTGTGGGTCATAGCGCGTGCCTCCACTGATTCATTTAGCTAGAAGCTCTGCTTGCGTATCCTGTCTGCCTCTCCATTCAGTCAGTAACAGAAGTGTAAGCAGCATGCTTTGTGAACAGTGAACAAATGCACGAGCATTGCTGTCTTGCTTTCCAGCAGCAGGGCAGTTGGTGCTTTTGAAGTAGATCAGCTGTGGCCTAACAGTCTGGCATACATGCATCAAACCCAGCATCCACCAGACAAGCTCAGCTGGTCAACTCTGGTGTCTGCTGCAGAGCATACAAGCTTTAGAGCAAAGGAATGCATGCTCAGCAGATGATGTGGAGGCTGTATTGCTGTGGCAGCAGCCCATGCAGACCAGCAAGGTGTTCTTGGGCGGCATGTACCTGCTCATCTGCCTGCGTCAGCTAGCCCTGGGTGACTGCCTGCCCCACCATACTGTTCTTTGATTGGCACAAAGAGTTGCAGAGAACTTTTTGTTAGATCTTCTCAGAGCAAGAAGTGAGATTCTGTGCGTCAGACTGCAAGATTTCTGCATATGGCCGCAGTGAACTGGGGTCATCCCTTAATGTTTGTCTCATTGCTAGCAATTGAATGACCATCTGTACAGCATTCTGGCCTACATCTTATTATTCAGACCCTGCAGTAGAAGAGCAGTTAGATGCTGCAAGGCAAAATTACACAAGCATTGCAGCCTTTCTGTCATTCAAAAAACTGTCAATGCAGTAGACAAGATGACTAGTCACTGCTGCTGCAGGTGTGGAGCTTCTGCAGCCGTCAACAGCCATAGCTGGTCTGCTGCTGGCAGTGTTGCTGGGCAACACAGTCAGGGTTGCAGTCTTTGCTCCAAGCAGCACTTTGCCCAGAAGGGAGCTGGCGTTGCAGGCACAAGTCAGCCAGGCAGTCTCCAGAAGGGCTGCCCAGTTGGCATCTCTCCTTGGGGCTGTAGCTGTGCTCATGCACCGTCGCTTGTCAGGTCTGACCTTCATCTGAAAGGCTGCCACCTGCTCTGCATATTTTGCCTTAGGCCAAAGTCAGCTTCACCATACTGTCCTATCTGTCCTTTTTTGCTATTCTTGAAGGGCTTTGACTGCTCAGTTACGCATGGCAGGCTGCAAGCATGAAGTAGTGAGACCCAACATCCTGTCAAGGTGAAAATTTTGAAGCTTGTGTACTGTTTCACCTGGTCCAAAGGGGCATTGCTTTGCATTGTTTGACCAGCACTGGGCACAGCAACTTGTGCTAGGGCAGACTATGTCCTGTCGCCACGCAGCTGTGCATGCTTGTAGGTCATGACCGCACAGGGACCACAGTGTGGCTGGCTCTCACTCTCTGGGTCATCATGGCTGTAGGCGAGGCAGCACTGCTAGCACAATCCAGCATGGCCATAGCTGTATGGTGTGCACTGTTTGGCTTGCCCAGCCTGTACCTGCAATGCCGCCACATCCTGGATGTGCTGGTTGAAGAAGCACTGCAGCTTGTTGCTGCCTTCCTGAGAGCAGGTGAGCTGCCGATCCTGTACTGCCTGCACTTGAGATTATCAGATGGCAAAGTTGTGATAGCAGGCAGGATGCTGCCGTCATCCGACAGTGGTTTTGCACTTGCGATGCTTGCAAAAGGCTGTCCTGCAGCTGTGCGTCTGAGCAGCCAGCTGAACGCTGACTGCTTGGAAAGTGGGTGTGCTCAGCTTGTTCTGCAGCTGGTCTAGAACTGCAAGTTGCAGATGAGTCATGCGTCATCCCGTGGTGAACACAATCTTGAAGTACTGATGGCCCACAAGTGATGTTCTGCTGTGATAGCCATATTTCGTCCTTGGACTGTAAAGAAATTGGAATCCTTGCCAATTTTTTGTTTCAAAACATTACTTGACGTGCAATGCAGGTCAACGGGGCACTCTGATGTTTGCTGCGGGTGCGGGTCTGCTGGTTTTGATGGCGGTTCCTCTGAGCCTTTTTGCACGGCTATCACTTGCAGTGCTGACAATTGCAAATGTGCTGTTTTGGAAAGCATGCATGCCAGCAGCAAGGCCAACAGCTAGGCCAGCAACAAGGCCAGCAATCAAACGTTAGACCTGGTATGCAGTCTTGGAAGTACTACTTCTGCCGTGTATGTATCATAACGCACCTTTCTGTGCAGCAACTGACAGATCAAATGTGTATGAAAAGCAGATTTAGCTGTGGCCATCAAGCACATCTGAGTTTAGTCAAGCAATCTTGTCTTTTCTAGCTGTGTCCCCTGTTGATACCAGTCTGCCCACAGATACATTGCTAGGCAAAGCTTGGTGTTGTGGTCAGACTGCAAAGCCTTACAATGTCATTTGACACAGTCTTTCCATATGCTTTAGTTAGTCTATCCAGTGCAACGACAATTTTGATCACATAGGACATGTTTGCTGTCTCCGCTGTGTATACTTGCTGTCTTTTCCAATGAACGGTGTCAAACAGTGTAGAGGCTCAAGGCTCCACATCTGCATGCATTGCCATGCCTAATCTCTGAACAGGGCCCTTGAAATATGGAACAAAACAGGTTCGGAAATTCAGAAGATGAGGCTTTTCAACAAGCTGAAGAGAGAGAATAATTTTACAATCTTTCAATTTTGCACACAACATGACACCAACAAGCGTAAGGTCACGGTCAAACTGCATAGAGCAAAGCACTTCCAAGTGATCACGCACCATCAGAACTGATGTGCTGGCAGACACAGTCAGGATTGGAACCGTGCGCATGGACGGGGAAGACGCATTCCAAGCTGCAGCAGACTTTGTGGAGGCACACGTTGATCAGATCGATGACAAGTGCAAGTTGAGGCTGTACGGCCTGTTCAAACAAGCGAGCTCAGGCGCATGTTCGACAGCTAAACCTTCTTTCTTTGATTTCAAGGGACGAGCAAAATGGTGAGCAACTTGAGCAATTCGCATTCGAGAGCAAAAGTAGACAGCAGATCTGTCAGGATGCTGCTTGAACAGGTCCGCCTGGGACAGCGTCCGAGACTTTAGCCAAGAAGACGCCATGATGAGTTACGTCAAATTGGTATCTTCCCTGTTTCCTGGCTTCAAAGCAGCTGAGGCTCAGCCTCAAAGGCGACAAGGCCCAGCAGGACCTGTGTTCAGCTCCCTGGCTCACCATGCTGCAAGCGAAGAGCTTGCCAGCGACCTTGTGAGTCCCGTTTGGGCTCTTATCGCTATCTGGCAATCTGCAAAGCCTCTCACTGACTCCTGCCGCTTCATGTAGCCAGTAGACAGTCTTCATATCAGAGCCAGCCAAGGGGACATCTCAGCCATAATGCAGCTCCTTGATACCGGCATACCAATTGATCAGCGAGATGATCAAGGCTGTACAGCACTGCACTGGGCCGCTGATAGAGGTGCAGAAGATGTATGGCTGCATCCCTATGGGCTGAACCAATGCCATGCCTGTCAGAGGTAAACAATTTGTGTGGCAGCGTAGGTCATCAAGTTGCTATTGTCACGGGGAGCTGATGTGAGTGCAAAAGATGAAGATGGGCAGACGCCGTTTCAGTATGCACTCTTGTGCGACCACAATCAGGTATGTATGGCTGACGCCATAGCACATATACCTTTTGCAATCAGCAGTCAGCACGCGTTGCTGACATCCAGCTTTTGATCCTGAAGTCGCATGTGGCATATGCAAATGACCTTATGACCAGCACAGCCTGTTCTGCAGATTTGCAACCAGCTGAAGCAGGCTGGTGGTTGACAGCTCAAACCTTGGATGCCTAGTGAGACAAATCAAAATTTACTGTTTCGACAGTGTGGTGACTGTTACAGAGGCATTGAGTTGATCAGATCTGCTGTGCCAAGACTGGTGTCAAGCATGATGGGGATTGCACAGACACGAATTCAATTGATGTGTCCTCTTGTCAACAGATACTGACGGCAAAATTGATTCCCTGGCAACCCAACTATCTGTTTCACAAATTAAGGAGCTGCAGCATGCACTTCAGCTCACATGGCTGCTGCTAAAACAGCCCGAATTTACACAATTTCTGCGTTGGTGTGCGCATGACGTGTTTGCAGCACCGCATGAGTGTGATGTCCACTTGCATCGAGTTTGACAGGCATGCTGTTGCATCCTCCATGTCTGCGCTATAGTATATGCTTTCATCTGCAATACTGCTAGTGTGTGCGCAGTTACTTCGCAATGCATCCATATACACCAGTTGCAGCTTGCAAGCTACGTTGCTCACCGTGCTCACTCACTGTGATGCACATTTCGAACATTGTGAATCCCAAAGGTGCCTGCAGGCTGTACGCCATTGACCACAGCATCTGCAGCTACCCAAATTCACCATAAATACCTCTCTGACTTGTTGTCTACCATTACTCAGCTCTACGACACCTGCAATGTTGATTAAGCTGGTCTAGCTCAGTTGCACAAGGCGTCTGCTAACTTTTCAAAGCTCTGATACTCTGCATCAGGCTGAGTAAAGAAAGCGGGGTAGGGAGTGTCATCACGGTTGATGTACGCAGCTTTGAGGCCAGCCTGCAAAACACCATAAAGTGCTCAGGTGCACAGCAAGTCTGAGTAGCATCAAAACAGTCATTCACTGTGACTGAGTCTTGATGATTGACAAGCTACCCTCACAACACCAACACAGTTGACCATGAGGAGTGAACGTTGCCAAAGCAATATCAAACCTGCATCTCACACTGATACAGAGCGAAAGTCAGAAGTCTGTACCTCTTTGGCTCCTGCACAATCCCAGGGGTGTATAGCAACCAGCATCACCTGAAGAAAAATAGCGTCTCAGGCAGGCAACAGGTTCAACATGCCCAGATGATTGTGCGCACTGCATCCTTCCACTGGCTGCAGTCACGCATTGTGCATGCGGTTGCATTTGCACAATGCTTGCATAACTCCTTGTGAACACATCAAAATAACAGGACTGCTGCAACAATTTGTCACAGGTTGATGCGCATTTTGAGATGCTGTATACAAAGTGCAATTCAAGGAGCAGAATGAAAGGATAGGTGTGGAGCTGGAACCACAGGCAAATCAAAGAATGCATTTACCTGTTCAGGCTTGAGATTCAATTCCTTGACAGCAAAGTGGTATGCAGCAGGACTAGGTTTCCATGCCTTTGGCTGTGTAATGTCCATCATGTTGTCAACATGCTCCTGCAGCTGCGCGCGCTCCAAGAGGCCCTTGGTGATTGCTATGCTACCATTTGTCATGGTTGAGATCTGTAGAGCCAAGTTTGACTGACCCATTATGCGTGATATGGTGCTAACATGTAGCTTGCCACTGAGTGTGACTGTTGCTGAATCAGATAGTCTGAACAGTGCAGGGGTTGCCAAATTGCTGCGGTGCACATGTCACCTTGATGCCTTTGGCATGTATCCTTTTGAATGCTGGGGCCACATCATCTATGCATCTGGCCTCATCAAAGCCAGAGAGCACAGTCTGCACTGCTTTTTGGTGGTCACCCGACACCCCAGCTTGTCTCAGCATGTTGAGCAGATGGTAGCTGCCAATGTCACTGAATGGCGCGAAGGCTCCGGAAGCAGCTGTGGCTATTCCATCGCGCAGAACCATCGCGAACCAGAGCTGCAACATTTAGCAACGTCTTTGGGCTGTCTCGCAGCATGCATCGGAGTTGAATTCCGCTCTGGAGGGAGCATGCGCTGCCAGAGAGCAACATGCATCAGTTGAGTGAACTCAATGCAACGCATTCCACAATGCTTGTGTTACCTGCAGGTCTGTCTTTTGCAAACCAACTTGGTGCATGCGAGATCCGATGGGGTCGAGCGCAAAGAGCGTGCCGTTGACGTCACACACAATTGCTTTGATGTCCTGCGAGAATGCCATGCTTCAAAGGTTCCGAGAAAACCGGCAGCGTGAAGGTAAACAGCACCGCCCGATTCGCTGCGCTAACAGGGATGGTCGAGTGGATCGGTTGACCGAAGGATGTAGAGACCGCCTTAGCTTGCTTGTGTCACTGCAAGATGCCAGAAATGCAAGTTTTGCAACAAACTGAGAGACTCAGCCGGCAGCCAATGTCAACGTTCTGAAGATGGTTTGGAGCAGCTGCAGCGTGTTTGGAAAAAGTTTTGTGCTAGCTGATGCCACCCCCCCGGGGTTAGCCCGACCCCAGCTCCTGCAGCATTGCTGTCTGTGAATGAGCAGCATCAATACAGAATTTTGCCCTGGCCGGCAGGACCCCTTGTGACATGCTCAGTAATGCTTATGATGTGCACTGTCAGCTTGCAGCAGACAACATGCCATGCCAACCCTGTGTGTCATTGTCAGCTTGCAGCAGTCAAAGTGGGAAATGAAGAAAGATCCTACAAACTCTGGTTGCTCTTGGTAGGCTGACGCATTTTGCTTGGCTTCTGCCAAAAGATCAAAACTGGAATTAAAGTATAATAAGAAAGAAGCTGCAAGTCCAGGTGCACGTGCTCTTCCTATGCAAAGCATGTACTTTTCCGCAACAAACACTGTGCCAGCTACAAAAATGCTGCCACATGCAAACAGCTTCAAAGAGCTGCAGCATTGTCACAAGTTGACATCAAGTGATTGACATCACATGCTTGTACAACAGCGCCAGATGACACTGACATCAGCTGGAAATGTACATGAGGATGCCAAAGGCAGCATGCACTACAAGTGTGATGGCTCAGCACTGCTTTGTTCAGCGCCTGGCAGGTCATTACAGCTTCAGATGCTACAGCCATTATGAGACTGTAGCGTGAGCCTCTGCAATCTCCGCTTGTTGCTGACATTTTGCAAGCATCAGAGCGGGATGCAGCTCCTTTGCAAGCGCTTTGATTGTAAGTATGCTGCAGGACCCGCGAACCAACGTTCATTGCAGATTGCAACCCACACACCAGGCAATAGGTCTCAAGTTGGCTTCTTTGGTCACAAGTTGACGTTGCAATGCTAACACGTGAAGTTATGATCAAAGCATGGCATTATGCATGTCAGCGACTCAAAGGCTGAGCGTGGAGCTGACCTTGCCAGGCAATACATTGCGAGCATATGTCTCGCTTGCCTTGCTTTCAAACTTTATATGGCAGCCATCGTAGTCAAAGACCGATGACCGATTGAGAAGTTTATCCTGCAAGGCAAACAATTTAGTTCAGAATTCAGACCCAGCATGGGCCAGAGGCCAACGTCAAGGGCGACTGTGCACAAGCATTGGCCACTCAGGAAGTGACTGTGTGACATATCATTAGTAAAAGCAAATTGATGTGCTGCTACATACCACGTCTGGTCATTTTGGCACTGTACCTGCATGTCTTGGTTTGGGACCAGATGGCGAAACTCAGCAGCAGTGATGCTCAGTCTTCCTAAGTTGCGCTCCCCACCAAACAGTTGCAGCCATTTACTATCTGGTGGCCTCAACAGCTCCCTGATGACCTGCAACAAAGCAAACAACCTGACAGCATAGATAGAGGACTGGACACCAATACTGTAATGTTTCAAGAGACTTGCTTTTGTTGCTATGTGTCGTGTTGAGAGCAAGCTGCAGATTCTGTGCAACTGTCACCATGCGTGCAAATCCTTGCTGTCAAAGCGCGTTTCATTCCGCTGCACATGGTTCGTATCTTGGAAAAAAGTCTCTTGCATTGCGCTGACTCATAGAGTTGCCGGTGCACCTGCAACTTTGTCATGGTGCAAATTTGCAAGCATACCCGCAAGCCAGGCTTTTGCTGTGGAGTATCGTCAAGAAGACCAGCAGCAACAAAGTGAATCTCCATGTCTTGCATGATAGCTTCAATTGCCTGCTCAGTTGACATGCCACGGCTCAACATCACCACGCATTTCTCCAGACGCTGAAACACGCCATCTGTTACCTGCAATGCAACAGCATGGTCAAACACACTGTTTTATCAATGAAGAGCTCGTTCCAGATGGAGTAGATGGCATGATGACTGCATAGACAGTATTCAGCAGTGCAATACCGCCAAAACAAGTTGCGAAAGCCATACATGTGTCTGAGTGTGTCAAGAATTGGGGTCAGCTGTGGTCAGCTGGCAACAGTTTTCCAAAAACTATGCCAATTGCTGAGTTTTGCCAACATTCATATCTCTGCAAGAAAGAGCTGGATGCACTGCCTTATGACTTTACCTTCACAAGAGTCTTTGCATCTTTTGTATCAACACCTCTCGTCTCAAGATATTGTATCGCTTCCTCATCAGTGATGTTTTTTATTTCACCAGGCTGGTATGCATGACTCCACGCATCCCTACCTGTATTCAGTGAGTCCAGTGAAAAGTACGTGATGCAAGACAAAGTCGTATGAGCAGACCGCTGGTGTCATTGAATCAAACTGGTTTGGTATGATCTGCTGTTGCAGTAGGCGTGTAGCAAGGCACTACACGCTTTTTGTTGGGTTGCTTGCTACAAAACTTGAAGTACCACAGCAAAATCCAGCATGTGTGGCCTAGCATTAAAGCAAGGACAGCATTACAGCAGCTGATGCGGGTGAGAGTATTCGTTGAGCTTACTATGCATGATGTGTGGCGCAAGGCCCTCACTACAAACTAGCACTGTGCTGACAATCATCTGCTCAGCCCAGTCTTTGCAGTAGTCCTGCATGCCAATGCAGAACTCACTACTCTGAAGTAGCCTGTCCAACTTCTTAGAATGCAGCTATGCCCAAGCCATAGTTTATGCAATGCTGATGTGCTCATCAAAAGCAGGAACTGCTGACCTGCAAAGCCTTCAAGATGTCTGGTGCATGCTCTGCTAGGCGGTCAACAGCATCAATGATCAGCACAAAAGGCCGCCCAGTGCGCTTCTTGTGTTCTGCAGCAGCCTCCTGAAGAGCGCTTGCCGCCCTGCATTCATGCAGGGTATATGTTGTCAGCAAGTGTCAAGGTTGTCGGCAAGTGCAAAGCTTGTCGGCAACTATAGGGCTGGTTGGCAAGCGTGCACCAATAACACATTGATTCAGGCAGCCAAAAGAGTCTTGTCAATGGTGCTGCAAGTGCCAGGCGCCAATGGAAGCTTCATGCATCAGCAACAAAGCAAGATGAGGCTGCTGCAGTTTGTGATGACCCATTTCTTCAAGACACTTTTTAGACACACGCAGCAGAGTCTTGGCCAGGTGCTTTGTTTGCTGACGCCTCGACTGTCATTACCGCTTGAATGTGACAAGGGGGGAATCTTCCTTGTGAACAGGCAAGGCGCCCATGAGTCCCACCAGCTGATTCAGCATGCCCATATGCTCCTGGAAGTTGAAGTTCAGGGCAGCACCCAATGACCTCCCAAAATCTTTTGGGAAAGGCTCTACCTGCATTGTACAAAACCAGTGATGTGACATACAACTTGCGTACTTCGACTGCTTGAGTTGAAATGAGCAACTGAAGGCAGGCATACAGTAGACTTTCAACTGATGTGCTACAAGATGGTGCTGAAGCAATGCCATAGTAGATCGAGACCCCAGGGAATTGAAGATGGGCAGCAATCAATATCAATGAATATGTCGCTGGCAAACTGTCACTTCCAGTCTGCTCATTCTTGCCACAGGGCTGTACAAGATGGGTTATGTCAGATGTCATTCTGCTATCACCTCTATGTAGCCCATGCCTGTCTTGTTGCGTCTTAGGCACATTTCTCGTAGCACTGTTGATTTGCCTCGTCCTGCACACAAGAACTTTGCTCTTGTGCAGGGTCATAAACGCACAGTCAAGGTGGCTATAAAATTGGTCAGCATGCAAGCAACTTGTGCAGCAGAGATGACAGCCAAGAAACTGTTCAGCTATTACTTGCCATGAGCGCCAGTGATCACATAGTAGAACTTAGATGGTTGATCCTGCATAAGTATTCTGTCCAGGTCTGCAACAACTGTGTGGCGGGAGATGTGCTCAGACCCTGCAGGCTGAGGCTCAGGGCAGAAGCCTTTGCCCACTCGCTCCACCATCTGTGCCAGCTCAAAGTGAACTCAGAAACTGAATTAGGCTGTTCTTTTAGTGCATAGTCAGCTTGCCTGGCCCTTGTAATAGTCTTCTATGACACTGCCAGTCTGTACATTGGCCACCAGCAAGCATGCTGCGCCGGCTCCAAGGACAGCTACTCGGCTTGTAAGGATTGTCTGCATGCCATGCAACTCTGCATGAGCTACGCATTTGCATGGCACATGTCGTGAGACCATTGACGCCTGTCACCTTGACAGCTCCGAAAAAGCTTTGCAGAGCTGTCTTTTTGGCTTCCTTCTTGGCTTCAGAGCCTTCCTTGGTGCAGCGCCAGCGGCACTGGCAAAGCCTGCTTTGCTGGCTGTTTGCGGCAAGCTCACAACGCTGCGACCCACAAAAGCCGAGGAGAGCCACTGAATGTCTGTTGCTTGCGCAGAACGCAAGCGGGTGCTCATTGCCATGTTGTGCTTAGGGCCTCTGCTTCACTCGACTTGCTAAGTGTGCATGCCTGTCGCGTCGTGCTTAACATGCATATGCCTGTCAGCAAGCGACGCCTTTCGATACATCGGCAATGCGGCCATCGCTCAAGCGTGCACTAGGGCTCAATCGACCCGAGCTTTCGCTGGCTACAGCGGAGCAGGACGTGTTGCGTTCATGTGGTGAAGTTCCATGCTGGGCATGTCGTGCTCGCACAGCATGGCATGCTGAGTTGACACTACTCTACAGTGCCCTGCCTGGCAATTATTGCAAGACACTGCCACAAGTGCCTGGAAAATTGGATCAGCAGTGACATGTTGCATCCGATGGAGTCATTGTGAAGCCCTGACAATGCAAGCTGCGACAGGCAAGCTAAACAGCACAGATGCATGGGCCATGATCTCAGAGTTCGATGACAGCTGCAATAAGCCCAGCACAAAATTTAAGGCAGACCAGCAGCTGAGTGTGCTCAAATCTACACAAGATCAGTATCGCCCGCCAGTGGTTTCTTCTTTCTTTTTGGGCAACCCTGAGCCACTGCTGGGCTGTGGCTTAACATTCTGCTTGCTGGTTTGCTGACTCTTGGGACTTGGAATTTTTGATTCATTTGGGCTGTACAATGGACCTGTTGTTTCTGCTTTGGACTGAGGGATACCTGATGCGCTGCTTGGCTGAGTGGCGCCTTTGCCTGAGCTAGCATCTGATGCTGGACTATCTGAGGCACCTGATGAATTAAATGAGTACTTCAGCTATCAACAGTGAGTTTGCCGTGACTTATGACTGTGAGCACGCATACTTGCATGTTGCAATGGCAAGCTGGCATATGAAGGCTTGTGCAGTCAGTGCTAGCAAGCTCACGCAGCACCCATACGGTTCCAGTCTCAGCAGTGCAAGCACATGCGAAACATAAGTACAAGGGTATGAGCATCACATGTCGCGTGCATTATGACAGCAGCTGTTGGAGCCAAACGGCAGGTGCTCAACTTTGCAGTCTGATGTGGCATTGCTATGAGCTCACAGTAGCGTGACTGCTTGCTTGAGGACTGAAGACTGGTGCAAGAATACACACTTTACTCGCTAACCTCCATTGGCAAAGTCAATGCCCTTCTTAATGCTGCCGCCCAGCTCCTTCTTCAAGGCTGCCATATTGGCTGTCTCTAACTCATTCAGACGCCCAATGGGCAGAAATTCCTGCAGCATTTCATGCATATACCTTGTGCTTGCTGCATGTCACAAATATTGCCAGTTCTTGTTGACCTGATACGCAGGAGCTAAGACGATGCGCTGTGGCTTTTTGCTCTTGCTACATTGATGGCTGGATGGTGACAGCTGCTACAGCCTTGCTGAACGCAATTTTGTCCCGTCTGTTTCTGATTGCTTGTGGGAATGTCCCACACTGCAATACTACAACGCAGAGCGCAATCTTTGTGGCAAGCTCCTGCCTGACTGTAGCAAGCTCACCGCAATGCCATTCTGGTCAAGTCGCAGCGGGCTGGCAAAGAAGGGCAGGTCTGTAAGATGGCTAGACACATACGCGCACTCTACAATGCCAGTCTCTCCCTGCAAAGCTTTCAGACAGGACTCTGCAAACTTGGCAGCAGCATACGCCATTGACAGGGTGGCTGACCCTTTCCCAGCCTGCAACACCAGTAGCACTCACTCAGGTCCGCTTGACAAACCACCGCAAGCAGTCAGTGCTTGGACTATGCTTTCACAAACATCTTTGTGGTGGTGTACAACAGCCATGATACTTCACATTCGTATAAAGAAGGTGGAATGAGGACACAAGAAGTAATTCTTACAGACTCATAACAGGTGCTGGGGGTGTGTCACAACAACAGTAGACATGTAAAAGCTTTATGAACACCTTAGCCTCCACAACTTCTGTGCCAGCATTCTGTATGCGTTCCATCAGCGCCTTTGCTTTCGAGTCTGGCAGATGAATCTTTGGCTGTGCCTGCAAATACATGCATGCTTGACAAACATTTGCATGTACCACTTGCTGTGTTATTTTTGTCTACGATAGCAACACAGGCTGTAGCCCCCTACTGAAACGCAAAAGCTGACGGAATGAGGTTGAGCTTCCCATGCAGTCCTGGCCAAAGCAGCTCACACAGCACAGCACAGCACAGCACAGCATGGGCAGGTCACGTCAAGCATCTCACCTGAGACAACAACGGCAAGATAGTGACGCCTGCGTGACCTCCAATGACAGGCACATTCACTTGAGTTGGGTCCACTTCCAGAATCTCACCAACAAATGCATTTGCTCTTGCCACGTCAAGCGTTGTGACGCCAAACAGCTTGGCTGCATTGAAAGTGCCAGCTCTGCATGCAGCATCACTGTCAGAATGTTTGACAACACAGGGCATGCCATACAAGCAATCAGAGAGCAACACACGGCTGGGCTAGAACTTTGCAGGCTTGCTGATGATAGCTGAGACAAGTAAGGAGAGTCTCACTTCTTGAAGACTTCAGCTGCAATTGGCACTGTAGAGTTGACAGGGTTGGAGATGATAGCCACCCATGCCTTGGGACAGTACTTGGCGATGCCTTCACAAAGAGTCTTGACGATGCCTGTGCAGCCCACATTCACAGTTTAGTGAACTTTGATACAGCAGGATCTGTAAGTCAGCATAAGACCACATTGTAAGCATACATTGGGAGGTGGCTGGAGAGTAGATAGGTGACAGGCAGTCAAACTGTGATGAAAGTATCACCTGCGTTGATGTTGAACAGGTCGTCTCTGGTCATGCCTGGTTTGCGTGGCACGCCAGCAGGAATGATGACCAAATGGCTATTGTACAAAGCATTGGACAGCTGTTCAGGTCCAAGATGACTAGTGACCTGCATTTGCAGTTCACATTCTGCAACGGCGGTTGCTGCAAAGTGTAGCAAACTTACAGCTGCAAGTTGTACTTTGCATCACTGTGCTGCAGGGCAAGTACCTTGGGCTTTGAGTCCATATGTGAGACATCTGCTGCCACCCCTGGTGTTCCAACTACATCATACAAGCTGAGCTCCCCAATGTTTGGCATCCTGCATGCCATAGCTTCTCAGACGCTGGTAAGCATGTTTGTGTAGCATGCATGTCCGTGAAGCTGAGCACACAAGCAAGAGTGCTTACATTTTGAGCAGCATTGCCAAGGGTTGACCAATACCACCTGCTGCCCCTGCACAAGGTCACCAAAGGTCACTTTTCTGCACACTTGCATATGACAACCGTTGCCTATGCTAAGGCCCACATGCGACTTGCGATGACGCTTACCCAAAAGCGCAACTTTAGGAAGCCCATATGCGGCAGTGGCCTGCTGCTGAATACTGTTTGCTGCCTGCAGTTGCAAGAACTGGGTTCAACGTCAACTCTGACAAACGCACTGCGCATCGAGATGAGAAGTGCTACATTGATCGCTGGCCAACACACGGCCGCTTGTAACCCGTAAGTGCTTCGGCAATCAGCGTGCATCAGCAATCACCCTTTCACCTGTGCTCTGGGTTCTACCGGGGACAGATGAGCCGCCAATATAGCAATTCGCTCCATGCTGTTGATCACAAATCTGGCCGATCTGCAGAAGACGCTGCGCAAACGACGTGAAAGACTTCGTGCTGAGATGGCATCAGGCTTTCACGTGACGCCACTCTGGCAACCATGCCAAAGCGGCAGTTTGTCCTATATGTACTCTTCAGGATGCACGGCACTGTAGCTGCTTGCGGTCCATGTTGACAACGCTCTGTGATACATTGCGAATGGCCTTAGCAGCTGGCGGACTTGTGCAGCATGGCTGAAACAGCAGCCGAGCACGGGACCACGGTCTGGCCAGGGCTCGAAAAGTTCAACTTGGTGCAGGACTTCTTGGAGAAAAATAAGTTAGTGCAAGCAGCGCAATGTAGACTTGCGCGGGTCAAGGTTTCAAAGTTGTAATCGCCTTTCAGGTTGCTGATAACCGAGATCAATACCAATCACGAACTTCAATCACCGGAGGCGTTGGCACGAAATGTGCTTCTGATACGTGAGCTAGACAACAACGTGAGCAAGGTGAGCAAAAGGCGTGTTTGTCTCCGGCAAGCACAGCACTTCCCAAAAATAGTGTCCCTCACACTCAGGATGTATGACCGCACTGTCAATTTTCAATATTCTATCATTATGCAGGTGGTTGACTTGTACAGAGACATGACAGCTTCGCTTGAGCAATTTCATGCCAAAAAGTCTGAAAATTGAGTGCAGCTGAGTCCACGAAATGGAAACAGCCAAAACATCAAAAAGGCGCTGTGGCAAGCTTCACATTATCGCGACTGATTGTCAAGCTTGCATGGCATGATCAATTTACATCTTGCTTTTGTGCCAGACATATCAACTTTCACAGCTGATTGCTTGTGGATGTGCACAGCCATGCTGTATTCTGGCAACACGCTGGGACTGGTGAACAAGTCAACCCTGACGTCCCTGGGTCACTATCATGAGCAATAGCAGCCCACAACACAAACGTTAACATTCCTTCAATGCCTGCGCACTACATCCGTTGCCTTGTCATGGCAACAAAACAATGTAGACTACATTGGCAACATGCTGAGAGCTGCAACATGGCTCGTTGTGCTGCTAAGTAACCCATGGGTGGCTGACCAAGTGTGGCAGCAGATAACCTCGTTTTGATGAAGGCCTGAGACTCTTGGCAACCAGAAATTGCCACCTGCAGGTGATGCATCGTCTTGTATGGTGTTCATTGCTGATTGCATGCAAGTGCAATGCACGCAGAGTATGAACATGTGAGACAAGTATGCATGTCATGTTTTGTTGGTGCTTTTTGCCGCTGTCATAAGTATGCACCTCTACATGTTCAGTCAGCAGGACTGTTTGAAACTGCAGCACAGCTTGTGCAAGATTTGGAACCACATGCTTTGTGCTGGTTGGGTTCAGCTTAATGCAACGCCAGCCAAAGCAACTTGCCTTGGACAGAGCTGCAGCGTTTTTGAGGGCACATTGGTGATTAACATGAATGCTGCCATGTGCAATTGCCGACGCTTGTGCTCTTGCACTTCTTGTCACGTGCAATAACATGTTGCCAAGCAGCACTTGTGGCAGGAGACCTTGCAGCTTGCTGTAGGTAGAAGGTTGCTGCATGGCTGGCAGCTTTGTGAGGGATGGCAATGCCTATCTGCTGAAGCTCTGCACCTGAGCAAAATGTGCAGACAAATTTTGATTGAGGCCACTTCAGCAGATTGCTAGCATGACCTCCCTCTGGTCGTTGCAACAATTTGTGGTGCAAAGTGATGTTGACTCCAGATATGCTGAGACCTGGTCTAGGGCTGACGAAAGCCTATTTCATGTGTGCAGCATGTACCAATTTTGAGCAAGTGCATAACAGGGCAGCAGAGCTTCAAGACCAGCAACGACTCAAAAATCTGCAAGAGCACATGCAGCAGTCACACTGGATCCATCCAGAAGCTGAACTTCTTACATGAGCCTGTAAACGGACTCCTCAGCACTGAGTTGCCTGCCTGCAGTCACTGCTATTTATGACAAGATTTTGCAAATGAAGTGCTCAAGGCTATTTCTTGGGAAGGCAGGCAATAATTTCTGTTTTGCTCTGCTGCGTGGCGCTAGCATTGATGGTGTGCAACAGGCTTGCTCTGGACGCATATCTCTGGGCATGCCAGGCCCAACTCGCCTGCATCCGTACCATGTCAGATTCACTTCGAGCCACTGGGAATCTAGGACCTTTGGGAAGAACCTTTTGCCGCAAACATGCACAATTGAGCATTTCTGATAATGTGTTGAGACCATGCTCAACACTGTGAAGTCACTTTTCCTGCTGTACTGCAGCGTTGCTGTCATTTGCTCAAGATTGCCTGACAACACTTGGTATGATGCGCCGCAACCAGATGGCTCTTGTTCCATCAGTTGTTGGGCTAAGCGCCTTTAAACATTGCTATTATAATAATATTAATTAACTGCAAGGCAAGCACACGTCCACAAGCAAGCACAGTAAGCTGCTCCCTCACACCACAAAAAGGAAACTCGATAGCTTCACAGCACAAGTACTACTGAGCATATACATATGCCTCCGTGGCTGCCTGCTAACAAAATACAGGGCTTGAGAGATTGTGATGACAGTGCAGGGTCCCAGCAAGCAATACAGCGGCAGTGTAGTCTAATCAGCGGTTTACACTGTTCAGCCTGAGAAGTCTGAAGAACGCTGTGATGTTGCCCATCTGATGTACAGTGAAAGCATCAACAACATTTCATTAGTCGTGTATTTCTGTCAGTGCATGTGCGTAACATGATCCAGAGCTTGCTTGACCGGCACACTGCAACAGTCTCCAACATATACACTGGGCACACGGCAGCTGTATAGCAGTCCTCACCAAACTATCTTTTCACTCAAACAAAAAAACAGCAACAACAAGTCAAAAGACCTCAAGGCTGCTTCAGCCCTCATGAAAGTGTTTGATTGCCTGTTTGCAGTTCTTCAACACAATTGCAAGCATGACTGCCTGTTGTTGTGCCTCATCTGAGCAGCTGTCTTGGCAAACTTCAAGGAATGACAAACAGGCTTGTGTTTGCACTCCTCTTGGACTTCCAGGCGTCTGTCGCCCATGCACATAGTTGCCTTGCCTTGACTAGAGCAAGTATGTACACAAGAGAGCAGCCAGCACAAAGCAGCTCCAGCTTATAGCGAAACAAAAGTGGCAGATTAACAAAGCCATAGATGCCACACGCATCATAGAATCCGGGACCCAGCGTACAGCAAAGGGTCATAAACACCAACAGAGCTCCCATCAGCATGGTCTCAGGCTTATTGCCAATCTGACAGTACATACGGCATTCAAATGCAAACATGACTGCAGGTACAATGACTTCCACCAAGCATAGGCACCAGACCATCGTCACAACTGGATTCTGCAAGGCGCACTGAAGCTGATCAGTTCTCAAATGATCTCAATGCAAGAAGGTGCGTGGTGTCTGAAGTGCAAGAGCCTCCTTGTGGTTGCACTCAAATATGCGATTCGCTGAGTGACTACATTGGCATGACGCTGGCTTCAAGACGACATGCAGATGCGCTCATACAGGGCACAAGTCGGCTGTCCAGTCCAAAGATGTACGGCATACTCTTGCCATGCTTAATGTTGCCAGGGTATAAACAGCATGTTCAAATGGCACTATGTGAGCTTACCACAAACTGCCTGCAGCAATGCACAGCTGATTCTCAAAGCAGGCATTGTGCTCACAAGAAGCAGGACTCACATGTGACTCATCACCAGTGTCTGGCTGGTACCAACTCTCATGTGCCAGCGTCTTGAAAGCAACAATGTACATGACAGCAATGAACAGGCTGGTCACAGCCACTGCCACAAGATTGTACAGCTGGCAGGGCTGTGGCAAGCGCTGCATGGAGAACAGCCCTGAAGCAGCTGGCTGTGAGGCTGCAGCAATGCCAATGACCAATGCTATGAAGTCAAAGGCGTCGCTCTGCATGAGGACATGTTCAGGTGAGTAACTGCGGAAGCTGCACGTGTAAGCAACACTCACTCTGCCTTAAAGCATATTGGGGTCAGTCGTCAATGCAGAAACAACACCAAGCAACAGTCGACAGGAGCTGCTTTGGTGGCAAACAGCGCAATTGCAAAGATGATGGAGCACATTGTGCAGTGAATGCGTGATGCACACACTGATATTGGCAAGGCTGGTCAGCAAAAGTCAGGCATGTACTGGCCGCTGTGGCTGATGATGCACTAAACACAGGACCGGCACACGCAATATGAACAGAGTAACAGTCCCAGGCTGATGAAACAAATGTTTCCATTCTGAAGTCACTGAGAAGCATGCATGCATCTGGTGCTGATGTTGTTGCTGAAGTACCTGATTGTTTGTATAATCGTAGTTCCCGGCAAAGAACATGACTTGGACAGAAAGCTGGTCAGCTAGTTGGTAAAGCGCCATATACTGCAAAAGCAGAGACATCAGGATACATGTTTCAGTCTGCCAACCAGGCTGGTTGCCATGTGTCACACAACAGCCATGCCTACCACACAAGCAACACAGTGCACTCTGCTACACAGTTGTGACACAAGTCTGTGTGTGACTTGTTGAAGCCGCAAGAGCTTGCTCAAATGTGGACATGACTTTTTTCATGACACTGAGGCTAGCGCGTCTATAGCCAGGTTGCTGGACGTAGAGGAGTCCAGACCACGAGGTCTTTTGAATCAAAATAGTTGTGAGCTCAACTCTGACAAGCTACATGATGTAATCAGGCCCTGTACTGTGACCACAACATGCTCATTTTTGACACGTGCAGTTCGTTGCAAGGCGGAGACACAACCACGAGTGGTGCTGCCATGAGCCCACCTTGATGAGGGCCACACTGATGGCCTGTAGTGCTCTGGCCTCACGCAGGACTGAACACACTCCTGCAGATAGCGCATACAGCAGGTTGTAAAATCCTGCCACAATGCAGCTCAGAATTTGCTCCACTTTGTGTTTGGTCTGGCTTTAGCTTGACTCAGTCTAGGCTCGGCCTTTCTTTCTGCCTGCCTTATTGGACATTCAGCCGACGTGACAAGCATAAAAGCTCAAGCTGTACACAGCTTGTTGCTCAAACATGCCTTAAGCCACTGAAATACAGGATACAAAAGCATAAGATGACAGCAACAAGAGCTTGTCTCAGGCAAAGGCAGCAGCTGGGGGGGTGGCATCAGTTTATAAGCCCAGAAACATTCTGAGGTAACATGGGCGTCAATGCAAACTTTGACATGAACAGGAGAAGCAGCTTAAAGTGCAAGTGCGCACCTGCTACAGAGTAGTGGTTGTCTGAGAAGGTGGCAGCAGCGGAAGCTTCTGCAGCGCCTACTGCCATGCCCACATCAGCTGCTGCCAGAGCTGCTAGGTCATTGATGCCATCTCCACAATACAAGCAAGACTTCCCAACACCCTGCATGAGACAACTTGCATGTTGCTATGACTCTGAAGTCTGGATGTGGATTCTGTCAACAGTGAAGATCTGAACCTTATATCTGGTATCAGTGTTCTCAATAGTATAGGGGTTGAAAACAAGGACAATCTCCACTGGTATTGACTGCAATCTCAAGTTCTTCCTGTGCCTGGTGATGTGATGGGGCTCATGCTATGCTATCAAAACTTGCAGAAACATCAGTATACAACTCTTTGAGGTAAGGCAAGGCATGTGCATAGTCACCTGGATGTGGTGCCTCTGGCCATCGACAAGGTGCTGCAGTCCCTTGCTGCCCAACAGCTCCATCAGCTGGCCCTTCTGCTCAGACTTCATGCGTGTGAAGGCCACGCTGTTCAGGATGACAGCATGAACCAGTGCCTGATTTGGCTGCTGCAGCAGATAGGCAAATGCTGGTCCTGTCACGCAGCATTGAACTGCGCCCTACAGGCGCAACGTGACAAAGGTCTCAGTTGAAATGCTCTGGTTGCAACGTTTGTCTATCAACAGAACTCTAGTTCAATGTTTCCTTTGTTGTAGAAGAGCAACGACAAGGGCAAAACGCATTTGCATCATTTTGAGTGTGTAGTGCTGGGGACATACAATCAGCTGATTACTGTTGTCTGCCATGCATGCAGCATAGACTAGGCCAGGACAAGAACATTACATACAGCATCTTTGGTTTTGTGCTGAAACCTGCAAAAAAACAAATGCTGCAGATACGCCGTGGTCATCAAACCTGAGAGATGGCGTTGAAAGCCTGCAAAGTGTCTCCATGCGCAACAGCATCTCCGTTGTCCAGGGAAAAAGCTAAGCCCTCCGTGGCATTTGTGCAGCTCAATGTCACATTGCGGCAGCTGGCAAGCGACTCCTCGGAAATCTTTGCTGGGGTGACCTTGTTGCGCTTCCACGGCTGCATGACTGAGCTGAAAGAGGCACTGAGTGAATGCAACGCTGATGTAGAGCTCACTTCTGCCGCTTGCAGCAAGGCTGCACATGAGTGACTGGCATCAGCCACCTCTAGGGCATGCTGAGGCAAGTCCCCAAACAGTATGCCCTCTGGCTGAGCTGTCACTCTAGGGACAGCATCAGCTGGTATGGGCGTAGCACCTGGCTGCTCAAGCACCTGTGCGTCTGCCAGCCAAGGCGCAGAGCCTCCATTAGCAATGTGCTGAAGACGTATCGGCCCTCCATCACTGGTATGCTGAAGAGGTGCAGAGCCTCCATCCGCAGCATGCTGGACAGGTGTGGGGACCCCATCAGCAGCGTCTTGTAGCGTTGAGTCACTGAGTTGCGTGTCAATGGCAAATGACACAGCACGCGTCATGCTTGTCTGACGTGGTCTGGGCGTGCTGAGAGCATCACGCAGAATGGGTTTCCTGGCTTTAAATAGGGCACCACTGCGCTCTGCATGAGTCTGAATCAACACCACACGTGACTCTGGTGGGACCATACCCACGCCCTTTGCCACTGCAATGGCAGTATGGTGGTAGTCCCCAGTGACCATGATGGTCCTCAGGCCTCCTCTGCATTCAGCACACATGTTGTGCATGGAGACTCCCCCTGATGTCAGCACTAAAGGCATGCTGGCTTTGTTTGCATATAAGACTGCTCATGGCGAAGGGCACAGAAATCCCTGCTGGAAGTCTCCTGTGATCATGACTGATGGCAAAGACCTTTGCACAATGCATTCACGCACAGATTGGCAAGTGTGCTGGGTGTACTTGGACACAAGCATGCTTGTGGCATTGGAAGTTCAGTACCTGGCAGTATATGCCAATATGCTTTTCATGTACAGACTGCAAGTGTACAAGACATTGCAGTATGTGGCGTTGCGAGCCGGTTTGTGTCTCCTGTATGGGCATTGAACAGTCAAGAACTTGGCGTGTTAAGCTAAATTACTGCTTGTACATGGGCATCAGTGGCATAGGACACTCCAGGAGAGAGCATGAAAATTGATGACTTGGCATTGCTCAGGCCAGCAGATCAGGACTCCCTGAGTCAGTTCTCTGCCATCACATACATTGCTGAAACAAGTGGAGTGTTGCACGCGACATGGCATTGTCGGCACAGCAGCAGGCAAATGCAGGAATAGTCATCTTCTTGCATGGGTCAAGATGATAGTCTGCACTGTTTGGCATTGCAAGGGGACACCTCTGTGAGTAGAGATAGCTTGGAGTTGCTGCATGTTGAGCAGCAAACAGCAAAAAGCCCAGTGGCATATAGCTTGCATTGAACGCTCATGCTGCGCCCTCAGGCATGAAGTGTGAGATGTTTTGCGTTACAAAGATGCAGAGCTGTGGATGCATACCTCTGCTGCAGTTGGGTGATAGTGGCTTTGGAGTCAGTGTTGAGGTTGTTCCTGAGCACAACGAGGCCAATGAGGTCCAGCTGCCCTGCTCTTGCCTCTATCTGCTGCTGGCTCATGTGAGCAAGGCTCAACTTGCCCACCTGTGTGATCTGTGCTGAAGCCACGGCCATCACCCGGTAGCTTTGCTTTGACCAGTCATCTACCGTCTGCACCAGCACTGCCCACATCTCAGCGTCATGACGTTTCCGAAATTTCAATGCTTGCGAGATTTTTACCATTTGTGATTAAGGAAACATTGTCAAGAAGCTCAAACCCAAAAGCTGGCAAGGGAAGGCGTTGCAGCTCAAGCTGTGCAGCTATGCAGCGCCATGCACGCCACTGGCTCCAGAGCAACAACCCTTCAGGGCATGATGGAGGGTGCACCGCTACAAAAGCTCTGCAGCTGGGCTAAAGTAACAGCTTGAAATGGCAATTGCAGCAAACAAGGCGGACAGCTCAAAACCGTAACAGGTGTTTTGCCTGAAAGCGCTTTCAAGGTCTTGTTAATGCATTGAGGGCCTTACCAAGCACACTGGGTCAAGGAACGTGGGCTTTCACCGTTGCAAGTCTGTCAGCTCACCTGCCGATAGCTTGATGGCAGTCTGTCAGAGCCGACTTGTTGCTCAATGACGGCTGTAGCACCCTTGATGATCAACAGACCATCTGACAAAGGCTTGCTGTTGTCCAGTTCAACTGCCACGACGCCTGATCTCATCAGGGAAGGCTCAAACTCAAACCGTTTAAGGATTTGCAAGGTGGCTTGGCGAGTGCGCCTGCCGTGTGTGGTTTGCAGTGGCAATGTTACCATATTCCGCTCCTGCACCAGCACACTGCAGCCATCAAATGAGCTAGCTTGCTGGTGCATCTCAAAGTACTGTTCTCAGTGCCGGTTTGGTTAAGGACCTGGTGGTGACATCATCGCCATTGTGATTGCGGTCTCCTTTCATTGCTAGTAGATTTACTGCTACTAGTTCTGTGCAGATAAGGATAAGCATTGTTTTATTGAAGTCGCTCTGAAACCACATCTTCTTCAATACTGTCAACATGCACTGACCAGGAAGCGGGCCTCAGCTTGATTGAAGGCATGCCGCTCTGCATGGTCCCCTACTACACCGCTCTTGCTGACTTGTGTGAGGGAGTTGCAAACAGCAGCTGCCTGCCTGAGGCTGTTGGGCCATCTCATGGCATCTGACTGCAGGCTCAGCAGCTGGCCTCCTACCACCGGCAGCATCCCATGCAGGTCTGACTGCAGGCATCATACTGTGTGACAACTTACCACCATGTTCACTGGTATGCTTATTTGATGAGATGGGGGCAACATTGTGGACTACTGCATGCCCAGAGCAGGTGCGTGGTGTAGTATGCTTGAGCTGCCGTGTTGCAAACGCTGTGCCGTGCAGAGCTTTGCTGTGCAATGCCAGGCCGTGCTATGATATTCTGAATTGTACTGTAATGTTTTGTGCTGCAGTTTGCTGTGCCATGCTGCGCTGTGTCATGCTGTGCTGCGCTGTGTCATGCTGTGCTGTGCTGAGACATGATATACTATGATGTATGGTGCTGGGGCTGGATCATGCATGCCTATGCCATGTTGTGTGGATTCTGTTCAGCCAGCATGCCTTGCAGGATGCTGTTGCAGGTGTTCCTGAGGCTAGGTATACACAGCTTCGCTCATGTTGTTTCTGAAAAGCTTGCCTTTGATCATACCATGTTGTGATTACATGCAAGTCCTGGAAAGCTGCAGGTGCTCACCGTGTTGGCAGTCAAAGTCCCAGTCTTGTCAAAGCACACAACTTCTGTTGCAGCAGCCAGCTGCAGCTTAGCAGGCTGCAAGGTGTCGATGCCAATGCGCTTCAGCATGACCATGCGAACAGCCAGAGCCACAATCAGCACCAGAGGAGTGCTGGTAGGCCAGGCTGCTATGAAGACATCAACTGCTCTTTGAAAAGCGTCCTCCCATTCGTCCTCAAACTGCCTGGCTTTCATGCAGAAGAGGACAAAGCCGGCAAGCTGAAAGATTAGGTTGAAAGCACAAAACTTGAAGAACTCCTGCAGCAGACAGCCCTGTGCCTCAGATGCTGGCACAGTTCTTTCATTCATTCATTCATTCAATTTTAAGGTTGTTGGGGCCAGTAGGCAATCGACCAAACTGCATAACTGCAAACCTAAATGTTCCATGCAGTACTAACTATGAAAGACAAAATTCTGACATCTAGTCAGATACCTAACAAAAAGTTCCTATGTTTGAGACACTCTTTCATAAACTTTGCAACCACCTTAGGGTCACGCATATTGAGAAAAGATGCCATAAGGAACAGGACCCCAAAAAATATTGTCAAACTTGGAACAAATCAGAGAGTAAGCTGGGCAATCAAACAAGAAAACAGTTGGCATTGTATGCAAATGTTCATGCCTGCTCCACACAAATCTGCTGCAACTCGGGCAGAAACAAATGCAGAGTGCTCACTTCCACCATAGACGGACAGGAGCTTGGCAGGTTCAGAGGTGCAAACAAGTCTGCATGACATGTAAAAAAATTCATCATGTCTGAAGGTTTCAGCATGTGTTGTAGAGCTGCTGTTGAACACAAAAGGAAGAATTACATGCTGTTCAGTCTAGCCACAATTCTAACAGCAAATATATCAAGTGCTTCTTGTCCTGTGCCATCGCTGAGCGTCACCTGAACCAGAGGGTTGCTCACGGGCCTGGCACTGTGGACAACTTGGCGCATCATTGCACCCATGCTGGTACACATACCAGTCCTGACAACCATTGCCAACACCTCGTCTTCTACGTCTTCTTCATTCCAGACCTGCACAAGATGCCAGATAGTGGACAGCCTGGAACTTTGCAGATTGATACGCAGTTTGTGGCATCAGCAAATTTTGCCATGTCAGCTGCATCAAGGTGGCTTGAATCACAGCAATGAAGTTGCAGCAGCAACTGCCAAGCTAATGCAGATCAGGGAAACAGCTGCTGTGAGCAAAAGCAACGCAGCCCCGTCAGGGCTGCCATTGACTGGCACGAGATGCAATCAGAGCAGAGAGAACTAACTACTCACGTACCATGTGCAACAGCTTTGCTTATGTATCAGAGGCAAGAGCTGCCACAGTAATGTCCAGGCCCGATCATGCGATCAATGCAGCTGATCCTGCCGGTCATTGGACACAGCAGGAATGCGAGCAAAGCGCTGAAGTGCAGAAGCAACACCTGCTGAACATGGGTCCCAGAGTGTACTGTGTACGCATGATGGGTGTTGGGGTGGTATCCTGCCAGGCTTAGACCACCAACACAGGACTTGCGAACTTGCGCTGCCTGCACAGGACAACCTCTCATGCTGGCTACTTGCCGTGGACAGGGCTGCGTCATTCAAGCAGCAGGCTCTGTGTCAGATTGTGTCTGACATGCTTTTCACCTGTTTGGAAGACTAGACAGACAGGCGCACACGAGTTCATCACAATGGTGAATCACAGCAACACAGCATGCATAGGCAGACAAGATGCATGCCCAGCCTGTCACATGCAATGGTACCAGAGCAGAAATCCTGTCTGGCGCATGCCAACTGACATGCTGATGCACTGCAAAGATCATTCAGGGCCCAAACAAAGGTATTTGGTCATGTGGGGCTTGCTGCAGGAAGCATAGCACATGTAGTTATAGCTGAACCAGTGGATGTCTGGACATGATTGCTGCCCTGCAAATAATGTTGCAGCCAATGTCAATAGCTGCTGACAAAGTGCATACAGTGCAAATTATATATGCTCCAATCCAATGTGAGCGGTGGTCAGGATCGCCAGCCTCAGATGCTGTGCAGTATTGCAAGTATATGCGAGACTTCCCAGCTGAGCATTGTATTTAGACATCAAGATTGATGCACAAGCTCGTGTACCAAAGACAAGAAAGCTTTCTGGCCACTAGCAGACAAGATTTTGCATCAAAGAAGACCTCTTGCACACAGGCTGCATAAAGGTCTGCAAACAACTTGATGGTGCTGTGCCAGATGGAGTGCAGAAAAATTACATCAACAATCTGCTTTGATGCAGACCTGAAACAAAGAAGAGAGGGTCAATGGCAAGGGAAGGGCGGGAAGCATGGTTGGTGCAGGCCAAACACTGTACCTCTCCTGACAGCAGGGACTCCTCAACAAGGCAGCTGCCCCTGAGCAAAACCAGGTCACACACAGCCCTGCCAGGCAATAGCACCACGACATCTCCTGGCACCAAGCGATGTGACGACACAGCCCTGCAAACCAACAAATACTTGACATGCTAGAAGTGAGCTCAGGGACCTGAACTCTGACAGGGGCTTGATGTACTACTAGAGTCACAGTGAAAGTCAAGGGGCATAGGCTGACAATGCCCTGAAAACCACATTGTGATGCTGCTATGTGAAATATGCGCAGGTTCTTGGCTAGCAGGAGTAGGCTTGGTGTACGCAAGCCTGTAACATGCAGTGACCAAATAACCCTCAGGCTGTGTGTGCCTGTTGCTCTTGTTGGCTTGGATATCAGACAACAGGAGACTGTTCCAAACAGAGCACAACCGCGTTTTCAGAGCTGATCATACCATCTGTGAGTCATGACAGCACACATAGAGCAACAAAACAACAGGAGTCCTGATCAGAAGCAATCTTGTGTGTTATACAATAACACGCTTATCTGTTTGTGGAAGACATGCATGGCAACACAGACAGGCATGCATGCTACACATTGCATACAAAACCCTTATGATGGCGCGTGTGACCAGAATGTCAGCATTGTGATTGCAAGGCATGTCATGCTCTGGAGGAGTGACATATGTCATCCGGCACAAATGCTTAGCTGCAACATTTTGCACAATACTCAAGGTACAAATGCGAACAATTCAGAAAAAAGCCACAAGTCTGCAACCCAAGTTATGGTCACAAGATTGCATGCTTGGCGCGTTCTGACACCTGACATGGCCTTCTTGGACAATGGGAACCAGACGCCATTGTGAGACTAGCTGATACAGCCTCAGCCGAGTGATGTACAGCTTGTATGTGCTAATCAGGCATGACGCCAGTGTGACCACCGTCAGCAAGGCAGCCAGCTTGTAATCATCCTCATAGATGATAAAGGCAATCTCTGCAGACTGCAAGCATCAAACTGGTGTCCACAAGGTATGTTGAGCATGTCTGTCCAAACAAGATTACAACAGGGGCTGTAAACACAAAAATACACCCCAGAAATAATGCTTTTCAATGTCATGATAAATAGACCAGAATTGGTCATCTGTGCGCACATGTCAACAGATTGGCAATTGATGCATTGCCGCAGAGGTGATGATGAGACGAACTGGTCACAAAAGGCAGTTGCCTGAGATCATTGCAAGCCAATATGGCTGATGCCACTAGCCCTCGATTCACTCAACGGTGAGCTTACTTGGACAATGTAGATGGCCTGCCATAGATGGCGGGTGGCCATTGTCACCAGGTGCGGTCGACCAGCAGTAAAGTCATTTGTGCCATACAGTGCTGACCGACCCCGGCGGACCCAGCCAGCTTGTACATTGAAGCCTGTCCATTCGCACCCTGCACGTCACGCCTTTGATATCAGATAACATACTTTGGCAGTTTGGCTATTATATCTGTTTGCGTTAGCTCAAATTGTCTGTTTGACTGCCCAGTATCACATTAGGCCACTGCTGTGTTCTGCTTCACTGTGCAAGTAGCATGGAAACAGATGATGGGCCACAGCAGAATGCAACAAGCTTCTGGAGATGCTGCAATTACCTGCAGCAACCATGCACAGCGCCTCATTAGCAGCAATGATTTGCTGTGGAAGATCTGTGGGCATATCTGGCAATGGCTTGAAGGTGACAGTGCCTGGGTCATACACATACACCATCATTTGCAGCACTACCAGCTTTTGTGGCTGACAGTGGCTGCTTTGCACCTTCTGCAGCAAATAGCCAAGGTCACAATTTATGCAGTACCCAGCTTTTGCTGGCTTTGCAATGGAGTGCATGACCCCATTTGCTGTGCAGCAGCATGAGCGCTTGGTATGCAGCAGGGTAGCAAAGCTGGGCGTGATTGCATAGCAATTGTCCGCTGCCACTTGTAAAGCAGCCAGATTTTGGCTGATGAGCTGTACCATGACTCTAGCCATTTTGCGGTCCCCACACAGCGTCTGAAGGGTCAAAAGAAAGTATCTGCTAAAATCGTATTTGCTGAAGTCAGCTCACCTCATAGCAGCTTTTGCGCTTTGTACACAGGAGATGCAGGCCATACCTTCACCTCAACAAAATCTGCAAGCTCCAGAGGGCATTGTCGCATGAAAAGCTTGCGTCTATGTGGCCAGCTATGCATCACAGCCCATGCCAAGCCTCCTGTGCTGATGACAAGCACAACATAGATGACCACCAGCCAGAAGGGAGTAAAATATCCTGTGAATTCTTCAGCGACCTGAGACTACACCTCTTGTCAAACCCGTCCATCATACAAGCTGAGTTGGATGCCCCAGCGTAGCAATGTACAGCTGTGAAAATATGACAAGAGTCTTGCCGTGGAACAAGCTGGATCGTGCTTGATCGAATTGGGTTTGCCCTTGCTACGCCAGCCGCGCATGGCCTGTCAAGTCTGCATACCCTTTTGAATGCGACTGCACCACCGATCAGTCGTCAATGACGAAGGTCCCGTGCGAGGACAAGTAGTAAGCTCAGAGTTACACGTGGACGTAAGCTCAAGACTGTTCTGAAATGCGCCGAATGTGATGGCCCTTGTTCCTTTTGCGCACGCATGAAGGGTTACGAAGCATTGCACCGTGCACACTGAGCTGTCCAGCACGCGATACGTCAAGAAGAACGGAGGTGTGTTGTATGCTTTGACAGCTGCTAACATTGCAACCCTGAGTCATTTGACTAGTGTTGCATGTCAAATGATTATCAATTACCACATAAGGCTGAGAAAACATACGCAAACAGGCAAGGTGCACTGAGTGCAAAATATAGTGCGTCGACCTTTTCAAGTGAGGTCA
Source organism: Trebouxia sp. TZW2008 (assembly GCA_002118135.1). Taxonomy (NCBI): domain Eukaryota; kingdom Viridiplantae; phylum Chlorophyta; class Trebouxiophyceae; order Trebouxiales; family Trebouxiaceae; genus Trebouxia; species Trebouxia sp. TZW2008. The sequence goes on from BDIU01000199.1 coordinate 230,721, forward strand.
GCCCATTCATACACACTGTCATGCAAAATCGTTCGCGACATGAAGTCTGATCAAGGAAAAATGTTCTGTTTGAGACGCAGTGATCACCAGGAATTGAGGGGTGGCACGACCTCGCGTCCGCGCGAGACAGGGGGTAACGATGCCTTTCGGGCGCCCCTCGCGTTGATACGCGAGCACTGCTCGCTTGCTCGTGACCAACGCGAGCATCGCAGTCGAGCAACGCGAGCGTGATCACCACACAGTCAAGTGCAGTCTGACCACCTTGCAAGCGTGTCGCTTGCCTGACCAATAAGCTTTGTAAGCTGACACAACTAGTGAAGCATTAGCGGTGTCAAAGCAACTCGCCTGTTAGAAGTACAGAGCCATCGGTGCTGAACACTTCAGTCAGCACTGTTATTTAGATGCATCTTTGTTGGCAGAGTTGTCAGAAACACCCTCAGTCCATGCACTCAGCCATTACCGGTAATACAACTCTGCTGCTGTGCTTATAGCAGCTAGACCTGTTCTTACTTTTCTGGTGCCAGGGAACAGTGAGTGGCAGCCATACTTAGCATGCACCGCAGTTGGTCACGATCAGCTGATATATGGCTTGCAGGTGTGGTCAAGCCGTACAGACAGAGAAAACTAGCTGCATGCCGGCCAGTTGGTATTGCTGGCTCACTGAACACTCAGCTTGGTGTTCCAAGCGTCACTTCTAGAACGTTGCGATTTGGAGACATTCTTGCAACGGCATAAGATGCCACAGTATGCTAGGCACTGCTAGCGCATCTGGCCATGCATGCTCAATGGCAGCTGCATTCCATTGGCACCGATTGCGCTGTAAGAAGGCTGCAAGATGCCCTTAGGTGAGAGGCCTGATCAGTTGCTATACAACAAGCCATTAGTGCTGATCTATCATTGCCATGACAAGTAGTTGCTGTCACACACGGTGACACTACAATATGAAAACATATGTAGATGAGCTGTAGTACAGCAATGAGGCAGCCACCAAAAGCAATTGCAAACTCGTTGCTGATTGCCAGCATCCAGCAAGACAATTAGCCTTCACTTGACAAGTTGCAATGATTCAAAATGCCAATTGGACAAGGGCAATTCAGCAAATGAAATGGTGTGCCGCTAGTATGTCCACATGCCGCTTGAAACTTGAGATGAACAGCCATGCAGAGCAATCTCAATTCATACTCGTGCCGTTGCATAGCACGCTGTACAACCTATTTCGCATGGGTGTGCATTGTGTAGGTCGTCCTGTAGACAGGCGTGATGACATTCTGAGCTGCCACATTGAAATCAAAAGTGGCCCAAGACCCTCGCTGATTGCATGCAAAAATCGGTTGAATAGTCATGCAGTGCTGTTTATGTGCGCTCAAGTGGAAAATCTCATGCAACACAGCCAAACATGTTGAAGATGAACATCTAGCGAGACATCAGTTGACTGTTGGCAACAAACATTGAATATGTCAGCAAGGCAAGCACGCATAAATCCGCATGTTAAGCCCTAATATATCTATGTCTTGCCTATGTTGCAGCTACAGTGGAGGTGAAGATCAAGTAGCGGTAGCAGCTCTGGCAGGCAAGCTTAACTGCTTTTGCTTGTTGCATACAGTCCATAGCATCGTTGCACAGCTCTACATCGCTTGGTCCGGCTGCAAACGTCACAAAATTGCTACAGCACAAGCAGGCAGTTTGGCAAATGAGATCACTGATCTGCTGCCAAAGTTGACTTTGAGCCAGACTGAGCTGGAGGCATTTTGCAGGCACAGGGCCAGCCTGGTCATGCCTGGAGGCATCACATCTCGTCAGAAACGTCGTTTTGAAGCTATCAGCTTGAAGAAGCACCACCCAGACTGGTCCTGCAGAAAAATTGCCAAGCAGATTGACTGCTGCCACACCCTTGTCAGCAGGTGGGTGGCCAGACATGCAGAGTGTGAGCAGCTGGAAGACAATCCCAGGTCAGGCAGGCCTCCAAAAGCAGATGCTGCAGCTGTGCAGCACATTGTCAAGACAGCACAGCTTGCAGCATGCAGAACTGCAGCAGATATAGCCAGCAAAGTGCAACAAGACATTGGGCTAAATTGCAGCCTTTCCACTATCAGAACAGTCCTTAAGAAAAGTGGCATGCAGCACATGTCACCCAGGTTTGTTCCACAGCTGACTGTCAGACACAAGAGGGCTAGGGTCAGATTTGCCAAGCAATACCTCAGGAGGAATAAAACGTCTAAGCAGCGCTTCCTTTGCACTGACAGCAAGATCTTTCTGTTGCACAAAGTGGGCAGATTTGCTTACAGATGGTGCTTTCCAACAGCAAGAGGCACTATTCCAAAGTACAAGCACAGCATCAAAGCCCACGTATACATGGGAATCAGCTACTGGGGTGCCACAAAGCTCATGTTTGTGACTGGAACCCATCAGCACCCTCTGAAGTACTGGAATAGCAAGAAGGGGCAGAACCATGCTGGCGTAGCAGGCGAGGAGTACACAAAGGTGCTCAGTGAGCTGTTTGTGCCAGAGGGCAAGCGACTCTTTCAGAACACATGGGCACAGAAGTGGCAGTTGCAACAAGACAATGCACCACCACACAGGACTGTTGAGAACCTGGAGTACGTTGCGAAGAATGTGCTAGGTGGTCATTTCTTGGAGTGGCCAGCTAACTCGCCAGATCTGTCACCCATAGAGAATGTGTGGGCTTGGATGGATCACAAGCTGCACACAGAGCACAAGCCCACCAATATCACAGAGCTCAAGCAGGCTTTGCATGAAATCAACCAAGCAATTCCAGCTGACATGTTGC